>PYAF01001061.1:2246523-2260932 GCA_007407185.1 Glycine tomentella
AAAGGATGCAACTACCAAAAATTAAATTGTTGTTTTCTTAAGAATTCGACATTAAAGTAAAAATTAATTAGAGAACAAAAATAAAAATCAAATATTTATTAAAGATCAAAAATATATAAGAGATATTAAAAGAATAATTTTATTTTTAAGATATTTTTTATTTTAACTTTTTAATCTCTTCTGTCATTAATATATTTATAGTCTTAATTTTTATTGGTTTTGTGTGTGTTTCAATTTTTTTTTATAAAGACAAAGTTAAACTATCAAATACATTGAGAAATTAATGCACCCCACTTATTATTTATTGAACTCAAACAAAATGAGTATTATTAAAATTATCTATGTAAAAAGTATTTAATGGCAATAAATATTTTATATTGGATATTATTTATAAAAAAAGCTTAATTTTTAACTTTAGTCTTATAAAAATTAATGTCCGAAGAGAGTATCTTAGTAAACTTAATCACCCTCTTTTTCTTAAAAAAAAAGTTAATTTAACCCCTTCAAATTGTCCTGTTGGTGCTGAAATTCCAGCATATTTTTGGAGCAATAATTAATTTAAGATTTTTTACTGCATAATTAATTTTAAATTCATAGGAAGGTTTTTATACAACGTTGCCATATATGTTCGTACTAAATATTTTTAATAATACATTTAATAGCTTGTTAAGAATACTAAATGAAAATTAAGAAATTCACTCAATATTTTCAAAACAAAAAAATATTCGATACCTTCTTTATTAATAATTGAAAGGACTTAATTACCCTAAAAAAAATTGAAAGGACTTCTCCAGAAAAATTATTTGGAAAGATTATTAAAAGAATTTTGTAGGAGGGTTGCAGTTGTTATAATTATCAATAATTTTAAGTGGTATACCTTACCTTATTTAAATGTATCTAAAATAAATAATAGAGACTTTTCCCTATCTGGAAATTAAAGATGGGTAAATTTTACTTCTATTCTCATTTATTTTAAAATATATTTTTTTCTCAAGTAGAATTATCAAAATGTACCAACTTGATTCATCCATATTAATTAATTTATCACGAGTTCCTCAAAAAGTGAGTGTGCCAAATCCATCTACTTTTTGGCAAGCCAAGAATAACCAATGTGGCTTAACCCACTGCGGATTTGTGAGTTATAATGAGTTGGTTTAATTTTCCTAAAATAAAAAATGAAATTCAAACATTATTTTATTTTTTACCCATTAAATTAGGTACATTGCCATTTAAATGGTAGTTAGAGCAGTACAGGTTTTGGCTATAATGCCTAAATCAGATTTACAGGTTCTGAATATTAGCTAGGTATTTTAAATAGACATATTTTTTATTGACATATATTTTGGCTATAAATGCCTAAATCAGGTTTTGCTTCTAAAAACATGTTACGTCACTTAAGATTCTTTTTATTGATAATTAACTTTTAATTCAACTTTATAATGCAAATATTTCATAATTTAATTTAAAGATCATAAGATTTGACAAACCGAATTAATGTGTGTGTATTTAAATTTAGCAAAAATACGCTCATCTAAAATGATAGAAAGTTCAAATATGTTTTATTTTTTTTCTTACATATCTGAGTTTTGTGTTTGTTTCTAATAAATTTTTGTTTTGCATTAAATTCCTAATAAAATAATAATTTTTTATTTTTAGTCTCTAATAAGTTAAAAAAATTTGTTTAATTTATGATAAATTTTTTTCATTTACTATTTGTCAGGACTAAAATAAAATTTACTAATTTATTAAACAACAAACACAAAATTTGTTATAACAAACACAAAGCAAAAAAGTTATTTTATTAGGAACTCAACATAAAACAAAAATTTATTAGGGAACTTAACAATCATAAAAATTAAATATTTATTATGGATAAAAATGTATTAAACCCTTTATTTTTAGTTTTTTCAAGTGAAGCTTTTCCCCCTTGCGATATACAGTTTTCATACACTCCTGACGTTGAGTCTCTTGTATTTTAAGGTTTTTTTTTTTTTTTTTTTTTTTTTTTTTTTTTTTTTTTTTTTTTTTTTTTTTTTTTTTTTTTTTTTAATATTCAAAGCATATGAGACTTATGGATTATCCTGAGATGAAGGGAGTTTGGCACGGCAAACCTGATTTTTCAGACAACTACTTTGGCACTTTAAAGAATTTGGAATTTGATCAATATATATGGAATAAGTAAAAGAGATATTGTAATTCCATCCAGTGTACTTCCTTACTTGAAGAGCTTAGAAGAATTGAATGTAATTAACTGCCATACAGTGGAGGTAATATTTGACATAGATGGTGAGGCCAAGACAAAGGGAATAGTCTTTCCTTTGAAAAAAACTTACTTTGAAATACTTGTCAAGTTTGAAATGTGTATGAAAATGGAACAAAACCCCCCCAAGGAATTGGCAGCTTTCCCAATTTGCAAGAAATGATTGTTTATGGTTGTGGAAGCTTGGTAACACTGTTACTTTCATCCCTTGCCAGAAATCTTGGGAAGCTTAAGACACTTGGAAATCCAGTCGTGTTACAGGTTGGAAGATGCAATGGAACAAGGAACAACTGAAATGTTTGAATTATATTCCCTTGTTTGTCCTCGTTGGTTCTTGATTAATTGGCTGTCCCTGCTTAGTTGAAAGGCCTCATGTTAAAAACCTTACACGTGGCCCATATCCTAAGTTGAAGCTATTCACATCAGAATTTTATGATAGTCATGGTGGAGTAGTTATAGAGGGTCATCTACAGCAACCTGTGTTCTCGGTTGAAAAGGTTGCAAAGCTTTAGCACTTGACGGTAGCTGAATGTCCCAATATGAAAACCTTCTCTCAAGGAGGCATAAATGCGCCTATATTTTTTGGGATCAAAACTTCGATGGAGGAGTCTAATGATATTCTCTTCGATTTCTATAATGATCTCAACACCACAATCGAGAAGTTGGCAATTCATTATCATAATTCAATTGTTTTTTTTAACACTAAATTGAAAACTGCAATATAAGTTCTTATCCTAAAAACAGAACAACCTTCAGCACTTATCATATAGTCCAAGACACCCTGAAACCAAAACATCAAGCACAAATGGAAGAATAGTTAATCATCAAGGAGCTAATCATCCTATATCCATTGGACATAAATCACTGAAGTTCTATTGTGGTATTGACACAACAATAACAACCAAAAAAGCCTTATTCCACTAGGTATTGACACAAAGAAGACAAAATTCATGCCGAGTCATGCTTCATGTACTGAGGTATATGATAGAACAGGTAAGCTATAAACCCCTTGAAAGAACACTACTGAAAACCTCCCACTACCAACACATTTGCTTCTAAAATATTATTTTATTAGAGAATCAAATGAAAAACAAAAATTTATTAAAAAATAAACATAAAAATTAAATATTTATTAAGAATAAAAATATATTTAAACTAATTTTTAATTATGTAAAACTAAATATTTATTCCATATAATTAAGCTAAAATACTAATAGCTTATCACATGTATCATCAGTTAAAATTTTATAATATCAAATAATAAATAGGAAAGATAAACTCATTTTAAGAGTAACTCTTTTTTAGAGTTATTTCTCATTTTTATCATTATTTTTTTAATTTAATAATCATTAACTACTAAATTTCAAAAAAATAAATAATTAAATGAAAAATATCTCTTTTAAAATTACTTTTAAAATAATTTGATCCCTTCCCAATAATATATCATTGTAACATAACTTTTACACTTTGTTTGTAACAAAGAAAGCAAGAGGAATAAAAAGGAGAGGGAGGAAAGGATATTTACAACAATAACAACAAAAATCATCATTTGATACAGAAGAAAATAAGAAAGGAAATAAAAATATGATGGTACTCACTCAAATATCCTTTCTTGTCAACTTGAAGATAGAAATAATAAGACAAAGGTTAAATAAATATAAAGACAAAAATATCCTTATTTATTATACGTCTTTTTATTTAGAATATTTGTGTCACTGTATATGAATATATCTTTTCTTTCCCTCATTGGGATCCCTAGGCAATTGTCTTACAAATATAGTATCATACCGACTAAGTTCAATCCCGATAAAAAAAAAAAAAATCCTTTGGTTCTACTTTTTATATAACTATTTTTTACAGCAACTTTTTATGCAACTAAAAACTTATCTAATTTTCTCTTCGTTTACTTTCTTTTCCTTTTTTATTGGTATAAAAATTCTTTTTCTTTTTCTTTCAAACCCAAACAAAACATTAGATAACTTCTAATTGATGGAATTGTAAAAAAAAAACATCTTATTAATGGAGAATATAAAAATCTCACACTATACAACAATTCAAATTAATCTATCAATCTATTATTAGTATATTCTTGTAGTGGTTTATCAGCAATCCGATCTGTAACACCCGTGCATTGAAAAGGATGATAGTATTATCACCATTATCTATCATCTTTGTAAAACAAAAATACTAAATTTTTTTTTTTAAATTTTGTAAAGATAAGCTTTTTACGTCACGGCATAGTGGACTGGCCGTTGTTGAATGTTGAGGTGCGTATGGCAAAAAAAACCAAACCAACGCAGTAGCTGAGTTGAATTCATCTCTCCATGACACTCATCATCCAATCAAACGGAGCTGCAAGCTCCCAACGCGTGGCACGTTGACATTGGACTCATCGAACGGTGCAAGATTGTTCCTGGCCAGAGACGAAACCATAGTCCATAAAGCATTATTAATAAATATTTCCCATTTGTTCGGTTGCTCCAAAAAGAGAGGACCAAACAAGCCCTTATCACAACTCTATCTAACACATAACATAGGACAGGCCCAAAACCAAAAAAGCCTTGTTTCTCGTGCCGATTCCCCAGCACAATTCCCTTCACCCAACCAATACACTTTGTAGTTGGTACTCTCTCTCTTTCTCTTTCTCTTTGCCTTGTGTTTCTTTCTTTTTTTTGGTTGCTGTTTTTTTTTTTTTAATTAAGAGTTGAGAATTCACGTGCCCCAGTTGGTTGATCGACCTTGCAGCTTGAGATAGTAAAGTTGCAAACTTTGAAGGTGGGGATTGCGAGTTTCGATTCTGGGTCAACTTAAAGGGGGTGTTGATTTGATTGGGTGGTTGGTATTTTATGATTTGATTTGATGGGTTGGTTGTTATTGTTGTTGCTGCTATGAATGTTGTGTTGTTTTAAGTGTGTTCGGTTGCGTTGAGAATGATTGACAGGATGAGGGAAATCGAAGATTTTGAAGATGTGGTTGTTTTTATGACAGAAGAAAGGGATTGATGTAACTGGACTGCAGGGAAGTTCAGATGGGTCGATTCTCTTTCTCTGTTTTATCTTATTTCATGTGCCAAACATGGCGTGAATGGGTTAAGCTTTTTGTTTTGACTAATGAATTTTAATCCTTATTAATGGATTATAAGTTTTTTGGTTTGACAAATTTTTGTTTTTTATTTTTTATGGTGGGGATGATTTGTTGAAAGCTGTTTGAATGAGTAGTCTATTGTTATTGGAGAAACTTGGATGCCAATGCTCTTAGATTTGCCCGATATTTTGGCCTAGATAAGTGAAGTGTTTGTCTGACTGATGTTCTTTTGGGTTCTAAGTACCCTGGTGAATATGCAGATATCTATCTTGTTTTTTGATTCTCGCAAATAACCCTCTAGAGTGACTTACTAACCAACCTATTCTACTGTAGCTAATTCCATTCCCCCTTGTAATTTCATCCAAGTTCTTATTTGGAAATAGCTCCAGGATTGAGTGTTATGTATATTTAGAGTTTCAAGGATGCCTCTTAAACCTTGCAAGATGAGACCTGAAGTAGCCACAGTTGGAAGTGCTAATACAATATATATGGAGTTTTATTCTATTCTACTGAGACGCCCTCACCAATTGACTCTTACTCTATTTCCAAGGATGATGGTGTTGGAGATGTCTTCTTGTTTATGACAGAGCACAACTGTATTATTTGATCCATGTTGACTCCACTTTGTGAAAAAATGCTTTCGTTGTTGAGGAGGATTAACTGGTCAATTAGTGGTTGCTTGAGTGCTCTGAATGATACTTGTGACTCAAGCAAGGATTATATTAGGGATTTGGTGGGGTCGAGATTAAATGTTATCTGTGTACGAAATCACAGTTGGACTGCTATTGAAATTAATAAAATAGGGTAGAAGTCTAGCAGATGAAAGAAGAAAAATAATAGTGGTGTCGTGTTGAAGCACAGATGAGTAAATTGCTCAAGAATGAATCACTAATCTCTCTCTTAATGAATATTTTGCAGTTTCCTGGCCAAATTAACTGATTCTAACTTGATCTGATGAGTAAATTTTCACAAAATTTAGGGGATGTCACTTGGTGTTTGTGAGGTGGGTAATAAAAAAGTAGAACCTACTACATGATTTTTACCCCATTTTTTACCTAGCATTTGAGGTTTGAAGCTATTGTAGTTGAAGAATGTATGCCCCAATAGGCTAGAATTGGAAGTTTTACAGGTTATCTACTTTCTGTAATTTAACATTCTTTACTTTTTACGATGTTTAGTTCCATGCATGAAAGTTGAGAGAATAAATGAAAATGAAAAGAAAATGAGTTTGCAAGTAAATTGAAATCGGTTGAAATCGTGTTTTCTTTGTTCTTCACTTTTTAGATATAAATGATGTGTGTTGCGTACTCGGCAAGTGCACCGGTCGCTTAAGTAATAAAGTGATATGTAAAGATATCGTCCCACGAGGATTGTTTGACCAATTAAATCATAAATTGTATCAATAGGTGGCGCATATCAATGTGTAACCGTTGAATATCAATGTGTAACTGTTGAATTTTATGGTTGCAAGAATAATGAGTTTCCAAATGCACATAGATTATAAACACTCAAACTGGAAATTATCACATGATGCCACTTAGATAAGAGTGGAAGGTCTTCTAAATATTCTTGCTAATTGATTATCATGGTTCTACGATCTTGGTGAAGATTTTGTGGAAGTGTTATATTTTAATTCTTAGAAAGATTAGCAACATTTTTTGAAACATTTTGATAATATCTTTGTCTTACTTTTTTAATGTCTGCTTTAGCTGATGAATTTAAGTGTTTAAAAACTTAATGTATGAATCTTTGATTTTAAACAATATCACTTTTAACTTTGCCTACTCCTTTCTCCTAATTTTGTTGACATGAACTGTGCTGTGATTTTGTTATATGGCAGCAATAAGTGTAGAAGATGAGTACGTTGGATGCAACAAGGGCTGAACTTGGTCTTCTTGTTTTATATTTGGGCAAGGCTGAAGCAAGGGACAAAATATGCAGGGCAATACAATATGGTTCCAAATTTTTGAGTAACGGGGAACCTGGTACTGCTCAGAATGTCGACAAAACAACCAGCTTGGCACGAAAAGTCTTCCGTCTTTTTAAGGTTAGGTTCTTTTTACTTTCCAAGTTTTGAAACATGCTTTTTCATGGATTCATTTTTTTTGTCATTTAGGTAGTGGCAGTTTTTTTAATCAGCCAACTAAAATAAATATATTCATAAACGGCACCTGTGGTACCAATAGTCAAATACACACCCTCATAAACAGAGAAATCCCCACTTATGTCATCATGGTTAAGAAATATTTATGCCCGAATGACTTAATGACAAGCATAAATAAAATGTAACCAGGATTTGCACAAGAGAGAACCCATCTACTCATCTTTGATTTGGTGTCGTAAGATATAACCCACTGAACCCAGCACATTTAAATTTGCTGCGCTTATCCTACTACATACCCTCTAGATGTACATAAAGATCATCAACAAATATGAAAACCAATGAATCCCTGACCTCAAAATCTGTGTCCCAACAAAAAGTGCACCATCAGAGAGCATCAATCCTGCTTGCACCTCACCTCTTGACAGCCATTATCCACATTTTTAATTCTCGCACACAAATAATCCAGCACACCATAAAACTCCATACCAAGGTCCACTCACCATGTACAAATGCACCGTTCTCATGACCACAGGCCACATGAATTGACCACGACCTCTGCACCTCTGCATCTAGGTAGTGGCAGTTTATACTGATACTTCTTTCTTTGTTTCATTTTCCTTATGTGTATCCCCTTTGATTGATTTGTTTATAAAGGACGATAAATCTGAAATATGCATAATTTTCTTTTCTTTTTGGGTTCTGAGGGACGTAATTGGAAAAAGCATAAATCAAAGAAAGTCAAATTCTGTATCTTTTGGCATAAAATTTTGTGAAAGGGAGGCCTGCCGCAGCGGCGCCATAAGGCGCAATGGCGTGTTTATATGGAGGAATTTTGGCCTTCCACCATGTTCCGCCATCTGCCATTGATAACACTGGTTGCAAATTAATTAATTCATGCAATGACCATTACTCTTAACTCTCTAATTCGCAGTTTGTCAATGACCTACATGCTTTGATAAGTCCAACTCCACAGGGCACTCCCCTCCCCCTAATTCTGTTGGGAAAGGTATGTGAACTCTAAGAGCATTTCTCCTTTTTTTCATCTTTGTTTTATTTTCCTAATATCTTGTTGAATTTTTTTTCAGTCCAAGAATGCACTACTCTCCACTTTCTTGTTTCTTGATCAATTTGTGTGGCTTGGCAGAACAGGAATCTACCAGGTTGGAAATAATAAAATATATATTTTTCTTTAGCATAATGTTTGTTTCTGTATTATTATATCGAAATACCATCTAGCGGTACAAGAGTTTTGTCTTTAATTTCAGAATAAAGAGCGCACTGAACTAATTGGCCGGATATCTCTTTACTGTTGGCTGGGTTCCTCAGTGTGTGCCACCTTGGTTGAGGTTTGTGGCTTTCCTACCTTCATTGATACTAATAGTTGTGCATCTATGCCCTCATATTTCACTGATAACCTCTGTGTGACATCTTTTGCTTATTTGATCAGCTTGGGGAGCTTGGAAGGCTTTCTGCATCAATGAAGAAGTTAGAGAAAGATCTCAAGAACAAGAATAAATATGATGTATGTTGTCCATCCTTGTGCATAAATTCTTCAAACTTTCTATTTTTGGTTTCTTTGGACTGTGATTGCCTTCCTTTTGTATGTGTATTCATCACCTATATATATGGCTGCAGGATGAGCAATACCGTGCCAAACTAAGCAAGTCAAATGAGAGGACTCTATCACTTATCAAAGCAGGAATTGATACAGTGGTAGCAGTTGGACTGCTTCAATTGGCACCCAAGACAGTTACTCCTCGCGTGACTGGGGCATTTGGATTTGTTTCGTCTCTAATATCTTGTTATCAGGTACCTGCCAGTATAATTGTAGTTTGCTTCCTTTGTGCTTCTATTTTCCTACCCTAAAACCTTGTATGCATGTCTCATCTGTGTGCATAAACACATTCCTTTTGCACAACTATTGGCCACGGGATACAAAATTACCGACAAATTAGCTTTGACCTTTTTTTACCATCAAGAACATTAACCACAGCATTAGCAATGTTTTGAATTAAGTTTCATTATAGTTGTGTCACTTGAACATTGGAAGGTCGTGATTTTTTTCTTGAGCTGTAAATATTCCTAGGAGTACCAGTTTCACTGACAAGAATTTCTGGATTTTGCAATGCAGTTGCTTCCTGACCCAGCCAAGTCCAAAACTTTGTGAAGTGTGTGGAAGAATAAAATGGTTCCCATGAGGTGTCATTGTTGTCAAATAATTATATGAATTGGTCAGGAAATGTTGGTTGGTGTTAGCATTGACCAATTTTCATCATAGTTACAATTGTTCTAAAAAACTGCTGTGTAGGGTATCTTTCTATTTTGGTCTTTCAAAATATATGCAACAATATTATGTTGCTTCATAATTTACAAATACATGAATTTGTACCCTTAAAGACACGCAATATCAAATTGGTTCCCCCACGTCCCCCTCAATGTTCGTTTCATTGTGTTTATCAAAACGGTCCTTCAAATAACATCAAATCCTTGAAGGACAAAAATGAATGCGTTGATTTTATCATTAAAGGGTTAATTTGATGTTTATAAAAGGCTAATGCGATGTCGCGTATAAGTCATGACTAAAATGTTTATTTATTCGTCAATGTTTTCCTAGTGTGAGAATGAATGGTATATCCCACTAAGCAAGTTGCTACTGGTCATATGAGCTAGTGCCTTCTACTGTTATGACCAAGCCACGCATTAAGATTGCTGGTACTCATGATGACATCAGGGGTTGATTGGAATATCGCTTAACATGTTTCTACGTACTGATACTGATCACAACTAAGACAAGCACGGTTCTACTTACCAGAAATGATCACAAGCTTCACAACTATGAAAAATAAACTAAAACATCAAGTTTAGTTGGTTGAGCAGTTTGCGTGTGTTGTTGCAAATTTAATAATTTTTTTCCTGATTTAGATGTGATTTACCAAAATTACTAATTACCAATAAATTTCAATCAATCACATAAAAGGTGTTAATAGTCGCTAGCATTTTTTTATTAAATAAGTAATCTCTCAAATAATAAAAAAAAACGTAATTATATTTTGATCAATAATGCTTTTGAAGGGTTTCATTTTGATTCTTTTTTGTTGAAATGTTAAATATGTTAATAGAAAAGTGTGATGTTTCCATTAATACTAATTGAAATGATAATGTGGCATGTGTATTACTAATATAAAAATAAGATGTTGTAATGTATTTATTATTGATTTATGTGCAGGTGTGCTTGTGAACATCTTATTAAGGTTAGACACATTAGTCATGTGCATGCATGCACATAAGTAAGTGCATTAGTGATGCTACAAAAATAAAACAATAAATACATTACAACATCCAACACAAAAACAAATCTACTAAATCGGTCTTGTCTTGCAACATATTCAATCTTCAATCTCTTCTTTATCCTAGGTAAGACACTGCCTTTCCCAAATAGGATATGTGACTATGTCAGTTCTGCACAATCATAGGCAGATCTAGGACCTTGAGTTAGTAGAGAATAATCTATTTAGAAAATAAATTTAATAAAAATTATCTTATATAAAAATAAAGATATAAGAAGAGTTAGAAAATGAGATAAGAGTTCAAACACATAAAAATAAGAGGTTTAAAATATAACTTTTTAAGATAAATACTTGTGAGTTTATTAATTGGATGGCTGAAGCAATTTTTTTTCCTATGGGTTTTTTTTTTTTATTATGTCATATCATGCAGAGAGGATACGTTATACAGTAGTAATGAAATAACAATGCTCGACTATTGAACACCTATTAAAACCAAATGATGCTGATGATCATAATGACTACAATGAAGATGATTATTTGCTTATAAAATCATGTCTTCCTTACCCAATGCTGAAAAAGTAGCGTAAGTTACATAAGACTTTTTTTCAATATTTTGTTCTTTTCAAAGAAAAGCATCACATATTGAACACTAGGAGTCCACTGGTAATAGAAGGCATTTATTACCATTCAGGACAAGCTTCAGAGTACAGTTATATGGGAGAATGAGGCATCCTTTAATAGCAAACCACATCTCGTTTTTCATATCAGGCATCAAGAAATCAATAAGGCAGAAATTATGCAATGGAAAACCAGTAGACAAACTGGATATGCTAAATACCTTAGACATTGGAAACTCTGGGGAAGTATAGGTCCATACAAACATTTCATCATCAGCGGCATCTAAAGAGGCTTTAGGATGACCCATTTTAAACGGAACAGATTTTGCTGAATATATTGGTAACCCTATCTGAAAATCAGCTGGACAAGGCATTAACATTGTTAGCAAAAAGGAATAGAAATATAAATTAGATTCATGCACATAGTTTGTGAAGATTTCAAAGAGTACCTTGAAAAGGCTGAATATTGACTTCAGTAATAACACAAATTTGAGAGAACAACTCGTATGTTAATGTCTCAGCCTCTCAGGCACATTGGGATTACTTTGTCCATTACTTGTCCAGTAGTAATATCTACCATTAATTTGATCTCTTGGCTCTAGAGTATTATCAATGCTCTCCTGAGGAAAGTTATCAGTGCTAGAAGCACCAACTGTCTTAGCAATGCAATTCATTGCAACAGATGACATGAGAGCTCTACCTAAATAAGCATAGACTCTATGTTCTCTCAGTAGAGATAGCCATTCCATAGAATAGCTAGATCCAACCTCTGCATGTTCCTTCGCTCCATTTTGATTCAGTTCAACAACAAAAGCAACTCTAGATAACTGAGGAAACATTCTCAAGCATAGCTGCTTGCAAAGACCATTTGCAATCACTGCAAAACCAAAACAGTGTTGATCAAACTTAAAATGTAATGTAAAATGCAAGACAACAAGGAACTAGAATTGAATTTTCATGAAACTGAGGCATTGGCTGAAAAACAAATGCATAGTTTGAACTAGTATTACTCACCAAAGTCTCTCCAAGATCGTGAGAGTTGAGACAGGTGATCCGAACAAGATCAGCCAGATCATCCAGACACATGAGTATCTTAAGAGATGTATCAGAATCAAGATAGCTGAGGACATCTTTACAGTATTCCATCATGGATATGATGGTGAACGAAAAACACTAGGATACCTTCTCAAGCCTGATTGATTGAATTCGCTCGTAAAGTCAACTGCAATAGCTACTTTAAAGTGAAAAATCCATATACTTAAAACAAAAAGTATAGTCTTATACCAACTTTTTTTGGGTCAAATTCGTTCCTTTTCATTGAATGCTTGCTACCAAATTTGAAATAAATACATCCACATCTCAAAAATTGGGAAATTAATACCCCCTTTTATTTCCTAAGACTTGTAGCATAATCTAAAACTATTAATAAACGAAATACCCCATTTAATGAACACATTAACAATTCCAAATTTACCCTTCAACTACTTTTAAAAACCACTCACAATCACAAGTAGTTATTGTCTACATGACAGTTATTATCTATGATCTATAATCTACAACTATTAATAAAGGCAATTATCTCATTGGGTGTACACATTTACCATTCCTAATTTACCATTCAACTACTTTTAAAAACCACTCACAATCACAAGTAGTTACTGTTGATAGCTTTTCAATATGACAGTTATTACAACTGCATCTAACTAAAAAAAACAAAAGGGGCAGTTAAGGCACAAGGCACGGAGTGCCTGTTTTCAACTAGTAATATTAATGGGGATACAGAGATTGAAAAAATTTCCACCCCACAGGCTAGTCAATAAAATAACACAACAAAAAATTGTTGAATAGATTGCAACGGCGAGGCCTGAAAACCCTTATCAACCCAGCATAAAATCAAACTACTTTTTTTTTTTATTTATAAAAAAAACATGAAAATCAATTGAGTAATGGGTTTAGGGTTTAAAAAAAAAACTATTTTTTTTATAAGTCGACTTCTACTAAGACTGGTATTTATGACTTTTAAAGTTGTAAATATCTTTAACGTTTTAAAAAAATAAAGTTACATGAACATTGACTGGTGCGATTTAAAGTCGGACGTATGTTTACGATTTTAAACTAAATTTTGAAAAAAAAAATAATTAACAAAAAGAGCAAACGATGAAATGTTAAAAAAAATATTCAACTTTACTTTAAAATAAATAAATAAATTTCTACTGACAGAACTAGAAGTCATGAGTCAGGCGTGTCATGTGACATGACTTATCCATACTTGTTAATAAAAATGAGAGAGTCCGTAAATGGTAAATATACCCTCTTATGCAAAAAAGCCCTTTTGTGTGTGTGTGTTGAAGGAAAAGTGAGATAAAGAAAGAAGAAAAAAACGTCACCTTTGATGAGTTGAAGAAGACATGTCTGTTGCAGAAGCTAAAGCCTAGAAGTAGAAGGAAGAGAAGATTGAACAGATAGAAAGAGAATGGGAACCTTGTTGGTACGAAGGGAGAAATGGCGTATAACGTCCCCAAACGCAAAAGCTATTTCATAATTGCTCTATTTTTTTTATTTTCTTTTAAAAAAATTCCAAATTCGTCTCGTTTATGTTTTGTAAAAATAAAATAAAATGAAGACCTAAATTACATGAAGAGAAAATGTTAGGAACATGCGTAATACCAAGTGTTGCTTACATTTCTCTGTTTAATAGTATAATTTGTAATATAGTTTTTTTTAGATTGTTATTAAATCTCAAACTGATCAATTTATTTTTTAAGGGATAATTGATAAATTTATAATCTTTTATAATAACTATTTTTAAAATTATAAGACCTGTTAACTTTTTGCTCCTTCATCTTTTGTGTATTTTCACTTTTAATTCCTAGTAATTTTTTTATTGGTTTTAGTTTTTCAAAAAATTGTTCGATTCTTACTCCTTAAAAAATTTCGTTCCATTTTAGTGCTACAATGATTTTATAACAGGGAAAAAAATGGAAGAAAACAAAATTTAAAACTAAAATTATAGAACTTTTTTGAGAGACTAAAAACAGAAAAAAAAAATAAGGGACA
>PYAF01001061.1:2262521-2287106 GCA_007407185.1 Glycine tomentella
AACAATCTTAACTTATTTTAATTTTATATTATATAATAGTTTTACAAATTATTTTTTTTAAATAATGCAAATAGTAAAATTTTAATGAATATTTTAACCTATTATATATAATTGCTTTTAATTATTTTAAAAATTACTTTTTATCTAATGATAGAATTTTAGTGTATATAGATTTATATGAACAAGATTTATATGAAAAGTCACGTGTTCAAATAAGATATATCATTTTTTTATTTTTAAAGAATATAAGATTTAATAATACTATTTATCCTAATTGTAGATTATATTTAATAATTAATAAATACTACAATAAATATATTATAAGATTTTAACCGTGAAAATCATTAACAATCGAATTCTACTATTTTGACACTAGTAAAAAGTTTATTAACTTCCTATTTTTAATTAAAAGTGTGTGCCACTTGTTTCGTTTAATTTGTCTCATGTGAAACCACTATACTAGTTTTTTTTTTTTTTTTAATTTGACTTTATTTATCAGTGCTCCGAAATACACATGTATAAGTGCTGGTTGAAACCAATTTTTGTTGAAAGTTCTTTATGGAAACACTTAGCAAAACTTTCTATCTTTTGTATTCCACAAAATTCAATTGAAAATACATTTTTATAAGATTAATACATTAAAAGGCTCCTGTATTATTTTTAACAAATTTCTTTCTTGAAGACAACCTTTTTCTATTGAAAATTGACTTTGTTGAAAACAACCCTTCCATACTTAGAAGTTTTTACTCAAAAAAATGATTTCAGGGAACACTATCCGTTTACAATTAATTAATTATGAAGCGTAATTAGTATTCTGTTTTCTCACACTTGATCATTTTCCGGTCAACAATCATATTTAGATGAAGATCACCTAAACAAAGCAAATTAACCACCCTCACAAATATATTTTAAGACATAAAATTGTGACTATGAGAAAAGATCGAGAATATCGTAATAACTTTTATGAAGTCTGCATACGTTGAGAAAATTGTGACTATGAGAAAAGATCACCTAAACAAAGCAAATCAACCAACAACATAATTCAAACTCGAAACATAAGAACGAAAACAAGCAAATAAAAAATATGTGCCTGCCCAAAATAAATACATCAAAATTCATGTAAACATCCAAAACAAGGACTGTGGCTAACAACATAAACCACTTCACAGGCTGGCCATAACTATTACAACGACAATACCGCTGGAATGAGATAAAGCAGAGTACGAGCCTAAGGTGGAAGATTCCGTCCCACTGATTCATCAACATCTGCTCCCATGAACGCAATGTCATGAACATAGCGGTCAAACACAAACAGGCAAACATGAGCTTACAAAACAAGCTAATCATTTCTATAAATATAAGCGTTTTTAAATTATTATAATAATGTTTACGCAAGTGATGTTGTTATATGGAACAAATATCTCTAGATCACTTATCAACAACATGAAACACATCAAACTTCTGTAGATAACTCAACTGTACATAACAACATAAAAAGACATGACACAAAGGTAAACATCCAATTACATCATAACAACGTAGAGATGCATGATACATAATCAAATATCTTAATAAACGAATGCAAATACTATGCAGATCGATACCTCAACATCGATTTCATATATGGATGCCGATACTGCAGATACTAACCAAAAACTCATAACAACATACAATGAGTTCTTGCAATATCAATTCTCTTTTTCTGCATCCAGTAACATCTCTCAATAAACCATTAATTAGTACACTCATTTACATTCTCTCGGTAAACCTTTAAACGAGAGTTTAATTTTCATGCACTTAACATTCAACAAACTTATCTTCTATAACTTTTAAACTAGTTATATAAAAGTAACTTTTTTTTATCATACTTGATAATATATGTTGGACGATAATATAAAAAGTTTTAATTAAATTTTTTGAACAAAGGATTATTTATGACATATTTGAGATCAGAAATAATTTAAAAGGTATCTAAGTTAATAATGTGGATGATAATTTAGATATGAAGTGAAGGTTTTAAAGAGGACGAACATTTGAAAATTTTCGTTAATTTTGGGTAAAATTAAACATGGTGTTTTAATTTGTGAGTTTTTAATAAAAACTATTTTTTGTAAAATTAATCAATTTAATGATTTTATTTTCTGAATTATTGGATGTAAATTATGGTTTTTATTTTGTTCTACTTAGTGATCAATTTTAATTTCAATTTCTAGTGTTTTATATAAATGAAAGAGGGGAAATTAGGCAGCAAAAATATCATTCACGATCAATCTTTATACCACGAAATTAAGGGAAGTACTGAAGATTGCAGTATACATGGCATGCAAGAATCTTGTAACTTACCATACGGGAAGAAGAATTCCCACCGTTCACTCACTACTGTCATTGTGACTGTATAATGAGTACTGCATGATGGATTCCCTGAACAAATAAAAAAGATGTGAGTTGATTAAAAAAAAACTATATATAAAAGATTCAGGTGGACTATAGATTGAATCTGCATTCAGAGAAATATACAGCTATCCCCATAATTAAATTTCTTTAATTGGGAAGCAGTTGGAATTAATTATTAATTATTTTGTATCAAAGGACTAAATTAGTAAAAGAAAAGTGTGTATATATATATATATATATATATATATATATATATATATATATATATATATATATAACCAAAACAAGGGCAATAAAATCATTTTAATAAGTTATACTACGAAATGAGCCAACAAATTTAATAAAAAGGAGGGGGACCAGAAAAGGCTAAAGATATTAGTTTCCCAAAATTATGAAATTGAGAGAGAAAGGACTAAATAAGATCACATAGGAATAAGACCATGCATATTGGTTTGGCGAAATTTGATCCCTCTATTCACACTAAATCATCTTCTTAGGCATCTCTGGCATACATTAATTTCGAAATTAATTAAGAAATAGTAGAATGCGAAATCACCTTACGATGACTGTTCAACCAAAATAACAATGTAGCCAAGCTAGCAAAAGGTGTAATCCATGCTATCACTAGTTCACTACTATCATTTCCCCTCCAAAAAAAAAAAGATAAAAAATAAAAGAGTATTTAAAAACGTTAAACAAGAAACAATTTCCAAAAGTAAACTATTGAAGAAAGTGTATCAGAATAGAATACTGATCTTTATGTTCTTATAACATGCCTCAAATAGTGCACAGCATGTGCATTAATGATGACATGGACGAAGAAAAGAATAATATATACGCATGGAAATTTAGTAAAAGCATGGTAAAAAATGAAGATGTTGGTTAGCCAAATAAGTGCATATGTATTCCCTTATCATGAGTATTAACTTATCTACTTTGTTGATTATGCATCAAATTTCTAAAATTATCACAATAGGAATTTCTAGAAGAAAAAATTATGTTAGAGAAAACTATGGTTGAAATAGTTAGTCTAGTAAGTTCATCTATGAAATTCCTAGAAACTAAGACTGTACTAAAAATGTATATACGTAAGTAGTAGATAAATCTAGAGATTCTAACCGTAAGTGATAGTTTTTAAAACTTGCCTTAAGCAGACAATATATGCAATGTGATGACAAGGACTAAGGGGGAAGGTAAGAACAGAGTGTATATATATGCATGGAAATTTAGCAAAAAAATGGTAAAATATGAAGATGTTGGTCAGCCAAATAAGTGTATATGTATTCCCTTAACCATGAGTATTTACTTGGCTAGTTAATACCTACCTAAAACTTCTGCTCTTTCAATTAAATTTGCTCAAGAGGCTTGAAAAGATGCAAATCTGGTACATAAGAATATTTCAGTTGAGGGCATTCCACTAAAGTCACTTGATCCAAGGATGGGAATTTCAACTTGTACGTCCCTGAGTAAATTCCTACTATGCTTGGTAAAGATTCGAGAGACAAAACACGGAGCTGCTCAAATGTTATCTCTTCATCATTGGATTCATGATCTCCCTCTTTGCACACTATTTCCTGTATTGCTTGGCAATCCCGTATGGACATGTGCTTCAGTTGACCTAGACTTTTGGCTGTTGAGGATGTGAACAAATATACCAATCCACGGCATTCTTCAACATTCAAAGAGGTAAGATTTGAAAAAGACACGGTCGATGGCACCAAATTTTTCATGCTAGGGCAAGAAAGCACTTCCAATGTTTCTAGTGTTTTAAGTAAGGGTTCTACCCATGAGTGTTCTAATCCTATGGAATTCAGCTGTTGGAGAGACTCTTCAAATGTAACTTTTTCAGCTTTGAAAGGACTTTGGTACAATTGGTGCTAGGTATCTGAGAAGGGAATATTTCATTGAAGGAACTACAGAACACTTCAAGATTTTCAATGCTGGATATCTCTTCAAGTAATCCACTGGAGAATATATTTGACTCATCATCCTCATGGTAGCACATCAATTTGAGAAATTTTAAATTTTGCAGGAGGTGTGCAGCATTTGCAACAAATTGTCCTTGTCCAACCATGTTGTCTTTGCAAGTGATTGCTTGATGCTCCAAGCTAGGCATGACCTAAGAAAATCAGAAGCAGGAAAGGGTACAAAATGAAAAATACAAGAAAAAGGTCATTAAGAGAGAAATAGGAGGAAAAAAAAAAAGCAAAACAGGAGTTATGAAAGCAGTACAATTTGAGAAATTGTCCTTGCCTGAAACTGCCCTTGCAAAATTCCCATGGCATCTTCCTTTTTGAGTGATAGTTGCACCAAGTTTGGAAAAACCTAGGAATTTAATTGTTCGAAACAAAATATAGGATTTGTAATGAGATCTAACTCAATTTACTATGAATGGTATTTTTGAATGTATTAAAAAAGGAAAAATATTTGATTAAATTCACACTTTCAATTTCAATTAATCATGAAAATGCTAGCAAAACACTATTTGACCCTATGTTTTATACACTCCATTTTTTTAACATTATTTTACTATTTGTATTTTTTTTAATGATCCTCCCTTTAATTGAAAGTGAATCTGAATTATTTAGACCAGCATTGGATGTCAAAAAGTGTGACTAGCAATTTCTTTAATAATTTATGCATATTGACATGCAAGCATAATATGAAAATTAGAGAGGAAATCTTTTTGGTACCTTTTCAACTGAGAAAACGGCTTGCTGATCAATTGAATTACGTAGTGGGTACTCTATATATGCAACTTCACCACTACGATGCTTAGTTGTGAACAATTTCAACTTGTCACAATGATATACATCTAGTTGTGTTAGCATTGGCCATTCTAGCGAGTGTTTTCCATTGTAGAAATACTTCAGCTCTGGTAATTCCCATAATGTTAAGGAGGTCAGACAATGGAAATTGAACTGTTTAGTTTCTCCCTTCAAGACTGCTTCATTTTCTACAAAAATTTCTTCCAGTGTTTCACAAGATCTCACATCAAGCTTAGCAAGATGATTAGCCACTGATGTTGGAAACAAACTTTTGAGGCTTTGACAGTTAGAAATGCACACTTCTTGAAGGCTGAGAATTTCATCAGGATTCTGATTCCATATATGCTCCAGATTCGGCAACTGATTTAGAATCAGTTTCTTCAAAGGAAGAGAAATATGAGAAGCTGGCTTCATATCTGCCTCTGTACCTTTCATATCAAATATTGCCTTAACTGATTGACAGTTGCTTACCTCGATTTCTTTCAAGTTACATAGAAATCGAAGTAAATAAAAAGGAATCACATTGGATAAAGATTCACATTCCACCACGTACACAGTTAAAGATTTCAAACTGTTGAAACAATTGTTACTTGCGATTGGAACTACACCAAGCCATATCTGTTCTAGGTGATGGTGTTCACCAAATTTCAAATGCTCTATATCGCATGCACACTTTTCCACCTGTACGTGCAAAACAATTTTTTTTGAAAGGGTTTGTAATATTCTTATTTGAAAAAAAATTTCACTTATTACATATCATAGAATGAATGCATATGCATAATAAACTATGAAGTTGTTAAAATCTACTCCCTTACCATTTTACACCAAACCAATATTTCCATTTTAATAAAAATTAATAGTGAAGGCAAGTTGTTGAACCGAAGTGTAGAATTCATTTTAACATTCTGAGCACCCATTTATAAATAGTATGCCAATGTTCTGGATGTATATAGATGTAATACAAAATCACTTATATGTCTTCACCTTACAACTTAAATTTTTGGGGTTGACTTATATTCGGCTGTCATGAGAGATGCCTCAGGCCTATTTTACACTCTCTTTTCTTCTTATTTGAAAATATATGTACACTTTTTTTAAGGATGAATATTTATTACAGTCGAGTCCATTTTATATTTATATCCCTTTCTCTTAAGAGATACGGCTGTTACACTATCCTCCCCTCTTGTATTGAAATATATAATTTAGTTCATATAATTTAACAATCTTAAAGTAAATTACACTCTCTTTTTTTACAAAAAAATTAAATTAATTACACTCTTCTTTCTTAAGAGATGCTAGTTGTACATTATTTTCTTATGCTAAAATGTACAGTAAATTACACTTTTAATTCCCTATGACGAAAAAAAAGAAAATGATCAAATCTTTAGTTCTAAATTATTTGAATATATTTTTAAAAATTATCAATAATAAAAATATATTATAATATAGACTATTTATCATAAATTTAAAATATTTTTTATATATAAAACAATTTTTATAAATTTAAATTATAATAATTTTTATATATAATAAATTATTATATTTATAATTGAATAATGCACGTGTTAGAATAATAATTTACTTATAATAAGTAAATAACAATTGAATTTGGATACTGAATTCCTTACCTGTTGGTGAAACAATATCTTGATTGTGGAGTTGAGATCATGGTGGAATGTTAAATCAGCAGAATCCTCAGTTGAAGTTTTAATCCCCTCAAACATTGGCGCATTTACGAATCCTTCAGAGAAAGTATTCATATTGGGGCATTCAGCTATGGTGGCTTCTTCCAAACATGAGAATTGCAAGGTGGCATCCCCTGAATAAAACCTTACTAGCCTTCCTAAGGATTCCAACCTTAATTCTGTGAGCCGTCCAAATATGATCTCTTCAGAAGCATCGCTTTCATCTTCTTTTTTTACTATTTCTTTTATTGATTCACATTTTTCTATATATAGGATCTTAAGTTGCACCAAACTTTTGGCAGTTGAAAATGTGAATAAATACTCCATCCTCTCACAGTCCCACACGTGCAACTTTTTGAGACTGATGAAAGATACTGCACAAGACACTACTTTTTCTAACCGAGAGCATTCTCGAATGAATAATATTTCAAGCTTTGCAGAGTATGGCTTTACCCATGGGTGCTCCAACCCTATCGACTCCAGCTCTTTCAGTTTGCGTAAGAATAATTCATTCAATTCGGCAAGTATTCCGTGATGAACTTGGAGCTTTTGAGAGGGAAATATCTCCTTGAGACCATAGCATCTTTGCACTCGAAGACATTCTACTCTGGGTACCTTGTGAAGGAAATCAAAAGCCAAAGTATCTTTCTTATTGTCATAATCATCAAAGGATAGATCAAGAGTATTTAATTTGCAAAGAAATTCTTGTGGCAAATGTGCATCCCTCAACAAGATAATGTTTTCTTCATTGAGTGTCAACTCCTTCAGTTTGGGATCAACCTTTCAATTATGCAAAAGAAAATGCATGGTGGCAGTTAGAACTTAGAAGAAGGAAAATATATATAATGAAAAGTAAACAAAACGAAAAAGGTTAAAGTGATAATGCTTTAATTTGTCACCTTTTCAACCATGAAAAGAGGTTGCTCTATAACTGCTTCTTTCTGACTATTATGAAATTCTGATGTGAATAGCTTCAACTTAGGACAATAGGACACATCCAAGCATTCTAATACGGGGCATTCCAGTTGGTGTTTTCCAGGATAAAAGCAACTAAGCAGTGACAGCTTATAAAGAACCAACTTCCACAAACAAGGGAATTCAAAAATTTCAGTTGTTCCAAGTTCCATTGCATCTTCCTTTCCAACAATTTGTACCAACTTGTCACACCTCTTTACAACAAGTCTCTCAAGTTTCTCAAATTTTCTGGCAACGGACAAAGGGAACAGTGTTGCCAAGCTTCTACATTTAGTAACAAACACTTCTTCCAAATTGCGAAAGCTGAAAATTCCTCGGGGGGTTTTGTTCCATACACAATTCAAATTTGACAAGTCTTCTAGAGTAAGCTTTTTCAATGGAAGGACTATTATTCCCTTGGTGTTGACCTCACTGTCATCTATGTCAAATATAACCTGCCCTGCATCGGAGCTATGCACATTCAATTCTTCTAAGGTCTTCAAGTAAGGAAGTACATGAGATGGAATTACAATATCTCTTTTAATCGCTCCATCAAATTCTAATTTCTTTAAACTGCCAAAGAAATTCTCCAGAAAAGCTGGTTTACCGTGCCTAACACCCGTCGTCTCAAGGTAATCGACAAGGATCATATGCTTTGAATATTCAAAAAATACCTTCAAAGCCATAGAAACTCAACGTCAGATACTAGACAAGTCTCATGTGTACCACTTGGATTTACATTTGATTGTAGAAAATATATTATATATGCATGTGCCTCCTTAATTGAGATATATGCAATTATCTCTTGTTAAATTTCAAATTCTCATTTTTGTTTTCTAATTAAATTATGTGCTTTATTTTGATATATTGTTTTGGTACCATTATTACATTGTCTAATAGAAATCAGTTTATGCATGTCATTTAAAGTCATTTAAAGTAAGAGCATCTCTAATAATGGTGCTAGAGGAATTATTCAAGTCATTTTTGGTTAGAAATCCAAAATTTTATTTATATTATTCATAATTTTCTTTATTATTTTTAGAATGGGTTCCAATATATGGTCTAAAATGTAGAAAGAGCAAAATAGGAATAAAATAGTGGTTAAATGTCTTTGACCTGTATGGCTCAAGAATGAAAAAAAATAAGAAAATGGTAATGAAATGAAAAGATAAGGAGAAAAGTTGACAGAGCTTTTCAGCTCATGAAAGTCCAAAATATATATAAAAAAAAAAGTAGAAGAAAAGAGACGAGAAAAGAAAAGAAGACTGATATAATGTTTTGGGCTCCTCTTATAAAAAATAAAATATATAAGGCTATGCATATCCAATTAGGTTTTAACAAAATATTTTGGGCTAATATGCCCAATTAGTATGAAAAGGTAGAATAATATTAAAGAATAAGGGTAAAAGGGAAAAAAAAAAAGAAGCCTAAAAGATTTCTTAAGTTGGTAATTATTATTTCCATTCTCCCTTTACATTAATGCACTTTCTTTCTATTTTTTATACCGAGAATACCCACTAAACACACTACCTCATCTCTCTCTTCTATGTCTTACAGGAAAAAGAAAAAAGACACTTCCCCTCAAACTACCTTATAAAACACATTCCCCTTTTCTGTTTCTTCCCCAATTTAATTCTTTTTTGAAAAAAGTAAACACTTCCACACATTTCATATCTTTTCCAGAAAACCACTCTCCACCCACACCAGTCAACCTCCGACAATTTGTTCCAACCAAAAACACATTGTCGACAAACCTGGCATGGAAGTTATACCGGAACAATTGTGATATAATTAGTGTGATTAGAACATAGAAATCGGTCTATTGTTTTTACATCACACAACAAAGGCGCACCCAAAACGTTTTTAAAATCTAGTCTAAAGTAATTCAATAATTATTTATTAGGCCTAATCTTATTGCTTGAAGGTTTCAAATATCGTAGGTGGAAGGTAATATTATAGGGTGATTATGATTATATAATTTTATTGAAGTATTCTCTTACTCTTAGTTTGAGTGGATCAATAGTCTTGGATTTTGTCTTCGAAATATTGATGGCTAACTCAAGATGAATGGGCGTTGGAAATATGCAGGGGAACGACTGAGAATAAAATGCAAGGTCTAATACATGGCTTTATAACACATTTTAAAGCTACAATCATTCTCTTCAAACAAGCACTAAGTTGGGGTCTAGTTTATTGCTTACAAATGATTTGTGTTGCTTTATGTTTTAAGTTTTGGTTTTTGTCTCTTTTATTGTTGTATGTTCTGGAAGGGGCATTCCTTATGGTGTCCTTTTCTTTTCTCTTAATAATATCATACCAAAAAACTATAACAAGATTAAGCATCAAACAACTAAGCAAAAACATGGTTGAGATACATCCATGCTTTAGTGAAATATTCTATAAAAAAAATTCAGGACAACCAAAAATGGTTGAGTTGGAGTTATTTTGTTATCGATATGCATGGGCATGAACAAATATTCTTTTACTTCAAAATATATTTCCTTATTTTGTACAACTCTTAAAAGTATTTTGCTTGTTTGTATTCTGTTTTAAAAATAAGCAAATTTTAATAAGATCACTACAAAATAAAGTGTTGGAGTGTACAAATAATACTTTTTTTATTCATTGATAAATTATGAATTATTTATTTAATAATAAATAAATTTTTTAGTCAGGATATAAACAAAAATTTTATTAATTTATTAGTGACTAAAAAACAATGTCAAAAATAAAAAATAAAATTATTATTTTATAGGGGAGTTAATGCAAAAAAAAAAGTTATCAAAGAATAAATATAAAATTTATTAATTTATCATGGAACTAAAACATAGTCTCTATTTTATTATAAATCTTTCATTCATGTTATATTCATTAATTTATGATAAAATTACCGTCGTTGCTTTATACACTTGAATACTAATTTTTTACTAGATTAATCCTATAAATCACCACAAAATAAAATGTTGGAGTGTACAAAGTAATGAAGATAGCTTTGATCATCAGGAATGAATGACTATAAACTAAGTGGAGGGTTTATAATAACATAATTGTGAAACAAAGAAAGAAGGCGAGTTACAATATTGAAAAAAGAAATTAAATTTCTCTTAGATTAAATGAAAACAAAAAGAAGAGAGCACTTACAATTCTTGCATTTAGCCTAAGTAAAAAATGGAACTTATAATAAGAAAATTGTAGATATGTTATTCTCACAATAGCCATTGTAATAATGAAAATGTACTTGAAATTTAATATACGAGATATATTATTAAAATCTTTCATGTGCCTTTACGTAACAGCTTAATCTTGTGGCATTATTTATTTGTTCATGATATATACTGTACGTATTAGAGTCTAAAGGTCGTAGATGGATTGTATTATCCACATTTCAAGCCAATCAAAGGGATGCAAAGACAAGTTAGAGATGTAATATAAAACCATTCGTATGTCTTTATCCAAAACAAATAAAATTTTGAGATATTGATTTATGACAGAACCTATTGGTAAAAGATCAAACAAGTGTTGGTAAAAGCTAGCTAACAAAGATATCCTGATATATTTTTAATGTAGTACATAATGTATGCCATAAGAAATATTTTAGAGTAAATTACCTTCTGCTATCCTAGAGAAGCTTAAAGTATATTCACTTTCCCTCTTATTTTAAAATATACATTCTCCTTCCTTGAATGATAAATATGTATTATATTTGATCGAGTCTACATCATGTAAATGAGTTTTTTTTCTAAATAATAATTCTCTTGCAGTGATCCTCACCATGATTTACAAATTTCGATTCGAACATATGATATGAATTTTGTGACTTTAATTAGAAGATGAAATCAAAATCAATTAAAGAGATATTTTTTGGTTTTTAATTTAGAGATAATCCTATTTAAAATTAAGTCAAATAATAAATGTGAACATCTATTTTAACGATAATTTGAAACATATATTAATTTTTGCTACATTGTAGAAGATTAAACCTTTTTATTAGATTTAACCCATTGGTGATATTATAAAATATTTAAACTTTCATTCTTTATAAAAAAACTATGATCAACAATATATAAGGTTTTCAAAATTAGTTGGTGGTGACATTAAAAGTTGTAGAAAAATATAATATATCATTGAGAGGCACATTAATTCATATTTATTCACAACTAATAAGATATTGTTTACATTGAAAATTACCTAAAGTGTAACTTAAGAGATTAGAGTGTATATTTCAAAATAAAGGTCTATTAACTAGTGTTCATAGGATATTTGAAAAATGTTTTGTTGGAAATCATATGAAACCACATTTTAAAACCATAGGGGAGTGTATTTTTCTGCATCCTAATAAAAAAATTTATCCTTTTAATTCTTTAACTAGTATCCTAAAGTGATTGATTAGCATTTGTTTTAAAATATGAGGAAAGAATCAATTTGTGGTTTGCAAATTAAATTTATGAGATGCTATTTTAAGAGAGATGCTAGTTGTACATTATCTTTCTTTCTTAGGCTAAAATGTACTGTATAATAAATTACACTTTTTTTCTTTGAGATGTGAGTATTACATTTTCATTCTTATTTTAAAATATAAAGTTTATTATCCTTTTAGTCTCCTAAACTTTTTAGAATTTCTGTTTTTATTTTCTAAATTTTTTTAACTGATTTTAAACCCTTAACTTTTTGTCTTATTGTTAATCATTTTAGAAACTAAAAGTAATGACGAACAAAAAGAAATGATCAAATCTTTAGTTATAACTTTATTTGAATATATTTTTTAAAATGATCAATAATAAAAATATATTATAATATAAACTATTTATCATAAATTTAAAATATAATATTTATATATGAAATAGTTTTTTATAAATTTTAATTATAATAATTTTTATATAATAAATTATCATTTTAATTATATAAAAAAAATATTTATAAATGAATAATGCAGTGTTAGAATACTAGTTTACTTATAATAAGTAAATAACAATTGAATTTGGATAATGAATTCCTTACCTGTTGGTGAAACAATATCTTGATTGTGTAGTTGAGATCATGGTGGAATGTTAAATCAGAATCATCCTCCGTTGAAGTTTTAATCCCCTCAAACATTGGCGCATTTACGAATCCTTCAGAGAAAGTATTCATATTGGGGCATTCAGCTATGGTGGCTTCTTCCAAACATGAGAATTGCAAGGTGGCATCCCCTGAATAAAACCTTACTAGCCTTCCTAAGGATTCCAACCTTAATTCTGTGAGGCGTCCAAATATGATCTCATTAGAAGCATCTTCATCTTCATCTTCTTTTTTTATTATTTCCTTCATTGATTCACATCCCTCTATAGATAGGGTCTCAAGTTGCAACAAACTTTTGGCTGTTGAAAATGTGAATAAATACTCCATCCTTTCACAGTCCCACACTTGCAACTCTTTGAGACTGATGAAAGATACTGCACAAGACACTACTTTTTCTAACCTAGAGCATTTTCGAATGTATAATATTTGAAGTTTTTCAGAGTATGGCTTTACCCATGGGTGCTCCAACCCTATCGACTCCAGCTCTTTCAGTTTGCGTAAGAATAATTCATTCAATTCGGCAAGTATTCCGTGATGAGCTTGCAGCTTTTGAGAGGGAAATATCTCCTTGAGACCATAGCATCTTTGCACTCGAAGACATTCTACTCTGGGTACCTTGTGAAGGAAATCAAAAGGCAAAGTATCTTTCTTATTGTCATAATCATCGAAGGATAGATCAATAATATTTAATTTGCAAAGAAAGTCTTCTGGCAAATGTGCATCCCTCAACAAGATTATGTTTTCTTCATTGAGTGTCAATTCCTTCAGTTTGGGATCAACCTTTCAATTATTCAAAAGAAAATGCATGGTGGCAGTTAGAACTTAATTAGAAGAAGGAGAATATATATAATGAAAAGAAAACAGAACGAAAAAGGTTAAAGCGATAATGCTTTAATTCGTCACCTTTTCAACCATGAAAAGAGGTTGCTCTATAACTGCTTCTTTCTGACTATTATGAAATTCTGATGTGAATAGCTTCAACTTAGGACAATAGGACACATCCAGGCATTTTAATACGGGGCATTCCAGTTGGTGTTTTCCAGGATAAAAGCAACTAAGCAGTGACAGCTTATAAAGAAGCAACTTCCACAAACAAGGGAATTCAAACATTTCAGTTGTTGCATTTTCCGTCACATCTTCCTTTCCAACAATTTCTACCAACTTGTCACACCTCTCTACATCAAGTCTCCCAAGTTTCTCAAAATTTATGGCAACGGACAAAGGGAACAGTGTTGCCAAGCTTCTACATTTAGTAACAAACACTTCTTCCAAATTGCGAAAGCTGAAAATTCCTCGGGGGGTTTTGTTCCATACACATTTCAAATTTGACAAGTTTTCTAGAGTAAGCTTTTTCAATGGAAGGACTATTATTCCCTTGGTGTTGGGCTCACTGTCATCTATGTCAAATATTACCTGCGCTGCATCGGAGCTATGTACATTCAATTCTTCTAAGGTCTTCAAGTAAGGAAGTACATGAGATGGAATTACAATATCTCTTTTACTTGCTGCGTCAAATTCTAATTTCTTTAAACTGCCAAAGAAATTCTCCAGAAAAGCAGGTTTCCCTTGCCTAACACCCGTCGTCTCAAGGTAATCGACAAGGATCATATGCTTTGAATATTCAAAAAATACCTTCAAAGCCAGAGAAACTCAACTTCAGATACTTGACAAGTCTCATGTGTACCACTTGGATTTACATTTTATTGTAGAAAATTATATATGCATGTGCCTCCTTAATTGAGGTATCTGCAATTATCTCTTGTTAAATTTCAAATGCTCATTTTTTGTTTTCTAATTAAAATATGCTTTTTATTTTGATATATTGTTTTTATACCATTTTTACATTGTCTAATAGAAATCGCTTAATATATGTCATTTAAAGTAAGAGCATCTTTAATAATGGTGCTAGAGGAGTTTTTAGGTCATTTTTGGTTAGAAACCAAAAATTTTATTATTATTTTTAGAATGGATTCCAGTGGCCTAAAATGTAGAAACAAAATAGGAATAAAATAATGGCTAAAGGTCTTTGACCCATATGGCTCAAAAATGCAAAAAAAAAAAATAAGAAAATGGTAGTGAAATGAAAATATAAGGAGAAAAGATGATATAGTTTTTAGGCCCATACAAGCCCAAAATATATAAAAAAAAAAGTAGAAGTAGAAGAGAAGAGAAAAGAAAATAAGGCTTGATAGAATGTTTTGGACTCTTCTGGTAAAGAACAAAATACATAGAGATTTTTTTCCTGCACCAGCCAAATCTTGTATACATCATTCAAGTAAAAGAAAAAAAATACAAAAATATTCTTTTGTAAGGTTTATACGGATTAGTAATATGTAAGATTTATACGGATTGTCAATCTCTAAGGTCGATACAGATTGTTAATCCGTAAGGTTCATAAAGATTGTCAATCCATTCTTTAGTGAATTATTCTATAAAAGAAAATTAGGACAACCAAAAATGGTTGAGTTAGAGTTGTTTTGTTATCCACATGCAAGTGCATGAACAAATATTATTTTGCTTCAAAATATATCTCCTTATTTTGTACAGCTCTCAGAAGAATTTTGTTTTAAAAAATAAGTAAATTTTAATAAGACCATTCATATTTTTTTGTCAAATGTGTTGCTAGAGGAGTAGAAGGGGAGTGCCTTTTTTTTCATGAAGAAAGAGATGAGAAAGAGGAGGATAGTGTGTTTAGCAAGGTAATATAAAAAATATGAAAGGAAGTGCCTTAGTGTATAAGGTAAGTAGAAATAACAATTGTCTTTAAATTTTGGCTTAAAAAAACACAAATTTGAAGAAAGAAAAATAGAGAAAAAGAATAATAAATGAATGAAAGTAAATAAAGAAAATAATGTACAAATAAAAAGAAACGACAAAAAAAATTGTGTCCAATTCAAAGTATATAAATAGAAAAAAGGAAGGTGAAGAGGAAACAAAATAAAATTGAGGTTGAACTCAACTAGTCTAAACTATCTTCAAGGTATTAATTAGTAACAACATAAAAACATGGATTCAAAAATTAAAATATAAATGAAGATAAAAAGTTAGAGGATAAAAATGGATATTCACATAAGTCGATCTTTCTCTAATTTAAGTATGATTCCAGTTTTCATTTTTTCTTTATAATTTAAGTAGGATAAAAATGTATTTTTTTTGTTTTAAGGTTCCAAACAATGTGTTTGAAGTCTCCAAATATGTCACGCGTGGTGGAGATTATGAACCTTATCCTTTTTCTTGTTACACGGGTAAATAAAAAAAAAATTTGACTATTGTATCTTTTTGGTCCATTAGGTACTCAATTTCTTTTTATAAGGTAGCTCCCTTTTCCTTTTTTTCACATTTATTTTAAGTTAAAATATGTTTTAAATTTTTAATGAATATTTAAATTTTGTATTTATTCTTTAATAATATTTTTTCTTTGCATTGAGTTTTTAATAAAATAATATTTTTTATTTACAATATTTTTTTAATCCTTGATATATTATGAATCTTTTGTTTAAAAAAATAAATTTTTTTTATCAAAGTACAAACAAAAAGTTCACTAATTTATTAGTGGCTAAAAAATGGCGTTAAGAATAAACAAAATTATTATTTTATAAGGAAGTCAATGAAAAACATTATTATCAAAGAATAAATACAACATTTATTAATTTATTAGGGACCTAAATATATTTTAGTCTCTATTTTATTATAAATCTTTCATTCATGTTATATTCATTCATTTATGATAAAGTTATCATCCTTGCTTTATACACTCGAATACAAATTTTCTACTAGATTAATCCTATAAATCACTACAAAATAAAGTGTTGGAGTGTACAAAGTGATGAAGATAGCTTTGTTCAGGAATGAATGGGTATAAACTAAGTGGAAGGTTCCTGGTTATAAACTAAGTGGAAGGTCTATAATAACATAATTTTGTGAAACATAAATATAGAAGGTGAGCGAGCTAAAATATTGGAGGAAGAAAAGATCAAACTAAATAAAAAAAGAAGAGAGCACTTACATTTCTTGCATTTAGCCTATGTAATAAGTCAAAAAATGGAACTTATACTAATAAATTGTAGATATGTTATTCTCACATTATAATAATGAAAATGTACTTGAAATTTAATATACGAGATATATTATTAAAATCATTTATGTGCCTTGGCGTAACAGCTTAATCTTGTGACATTAATTATTGGTTCATGATATATACTGTAACGTATTAGAGTCCAAAGATCGTAGATGGATTGTATTATCCACATTTCAAGCCAATCAAAGGGATACAAAGGCAAGTTAGAGATGTAATATAAAACCATTTGTATGCCTTTATCCAAAACAAATAAACTTTTGAGATATTGATTTATGACAGAACCTATTGGTAAAAGATCAAACAAGTGTTGGTAAAATCTAACAAAGATATAAAGATATATTTTTAAATGTAGTAGGTACTGTATGCCATAAGAAATATTTTAGAGTAAATTACCTACTGATATCCTAGAGAAGCTTAAATTATATTAACTTTCCCTCTTATTTTAAAATATACATTCTCCTTCCATGAAAGATAAATATGTATTATATCATGAGTCTATATCATGTAAATGAGGTTTTTTTTTCTAAATAATAAAATTCTCTTGTAGTGATCCTCACCATGATTTACAAATTTCGAAAATATGATATGAATTTTGTGACTTTAATTAGAAGATGAAATTTCAAAATCAATTAAAGAAATATTTTTTTGGTTTTTTATTTTCAAAACAATAGTCTTTTAGCCCTTTTAAGCTATTTTCCAAACAATACTCCTGTATCTAGTAACTAAGAGAATAAATTAATACTTGCGTAAAAAAACGACATCAACCATAAAAATAAGTTGGATGGATAGTAGGATAATTTATGACAAGAGTGGATGGCAAATTAAGGGTATTTTGTCAAAAAATTTATTAATTAAATATTTCTTCAAAAACTATTATTTTATATAATAGAATATATAGGTAAAAAAATAAAAAAAATATTTTAATTTTTGACTAAACTATGTTTTCAATCCCTAATAAATAGTCAAAATTTTGTATTTGATACTTAATAAATTTTTTCTTTGCATTGAGTCTCTAATAAAATAATAATTTTATTTTATATCATTCACACTTTTTTTACTGTTGTCTAAATTAACAAATTTTTTATTTGCTTCATAATAAATTATTTGTATTTGTAATTAATGAAAAAAGGACCAATAACAAAATGAACAAAAATTATAAGCAATCAAACAAAAAATTCATTAATTTACTAGGAACTATAAAAAAATGTCAATGACCAATAACAAAATTTTTGTTTTAAGAGACAACAAAAACAAAGAAAAGTTTATTAAAAAATAAACAAAAAATTCATATATTTATTAAAATTACAAACATATTTTTTAACCATATCAATATTGTTGAGGGATTGGTTAATTAGCATGATCCTATATTTATTTTCTTAGATATAAATAAATAACAATTGAATTTGGATAATGAATTCCTTACATGTTGGTGAAACAACGTCTCGATTGTCGCGTTGAGATCATGGTGGGAGGTTAAGTCAGTATCCTCTTGGCGCATCTATAATTCCTTCAAAGAATGTTTCCATATTGGGGCATTCAGCAATCGTCGCTTCTTTCAAACACGTGAAACGCAAAGTGGCATCCCCTGAATAAAACCTTACTAGCCTTGGTAAGGAATCCAACTTTAATGTTTTGAGGCGTTCAACTATGATCTCATCAGAAGCATCTTCATCTTCTTTTTTTACTATTTCCTTCATTGATTTACATCCCTTTATAGATAGGGTCTCAAGTTGCAACAAACTTTTGGCCGTTGAGCCTTTGAATAAATACTCCATCCCATCACAGCCCGTCACTAGCAACTCTTTCAGATTGATGAAAGATAATGCACAGCTCACTAATTTTTCTAACTGAGGGCACCATCTAAGATGTAATATTTGAAGGTTTTCAGAGTATGGCTTTACCCATGGGTGCTCTAACCCTATCCACTCCAGCTGTCCAAGATTATACAGGGTTAATTGTTTCAATCCGGGAAGTGAACGGTCATGAACTTGGAGTTTCTGAGAGGGAAATATCTCCTTCAGACCATAGCAACTTTGCACTCGAAGATGTTCTAAGCTGGGTACCTTTTGAAGTAAATCAAAAGGCAAAGTGTCTTTCTTAATGTCTTTATTATCAAAGGATAGATCAACAAAAGTTAATTTGAAAAGTAGGTCTTCTGGGAAATGTGCATCGCTCAACAACATAATGTTTTCCTCATTGAGTGTCAAGCTCTTCAGATTGGGAACAATCTAGCAAGGCCAAACAAATTCAAAAGAAAATGCACGGTGGTAGTTAGAAGGAGGATAGTATAATATGAAATTAAGAGAAAAGGAAGCACAAAAAGTTTAACAGATAATGCTTTGTCACCTTATCAACTGAGAACAGAGGTTGTTGTTCTAGCCGGCTAATTGAAGCCTCTGTAACTGCTTCTTTGTGACTATCAAGAAATTCTGATGTGAATAGCTTCAACTTAGGACAAAGGGACACATGCAAGTTTTGTAATATGGGGCATTCCAGATGGTGTTTTCCAGGATAAAAGCAACTAAGCAGTGACAGCATATAAAGAAGCAAAGACGACAAACAAGGGAATTGAAACATTTCAGTTGTTGCATTTTCCGTTACATCTTCCTTTCCAACAATTTCTACCAACTTTTGACAGTTCTGTATTTCAAGGGTCCTAAGTTCCCCAAGATTTCGGGCAAGGGACAAGGGGAACAGTATGACCAAGCTTCTACATTTAGTAACAGACACTTGTTGCAAATTGGGAAAGCTGAGACTTCCCAGTGGGGTTTTGTTCCATACACATTTCAATTTTGACAAGCCTTCTAGAGTAAGCTTTTTCAATGGAAGGACTATTCCCTTGGTGTTTGCCTCACAGTCATCCATGTCAAATATTATCTGCACTGCATCTGAGATATGTACATTCAATTCTTCTAAGGTATTCAGGTAAGGAAGTACATGAGATGGAATTACAATCTCTCTTTTACATGCTCCATCAAATTCGAATTTCTTCAAACATTGAAAGAAGTTCTCCGGAAAAGCAGGTTTTTTATGCATAAAATCCGTCATCCCAAGGTAATGGACAAGAGTCACATGCTTTGAATATTCGAAGAAAACCTTAAAAGCCAGAGAAACTCAACGTCAGATACTTAGACAAGTCTCATGTGTACCACTTGGATTTACATTTTCTTGTAGAAAACTATACATGCATGTACCTCCTTAATTGAGGTATATGCAATTATCTCTTGTTAAATTTGAAATTCTCATTTTTGTTTTCTAATTATAAAATGCTCTTTATTTTGATATATTGTTTTTGTTCCATTTTTACATTGTCTAATAGAAATCAGTTTATACATGTCATTTAAAGTAAGAGCATCTTTAATAATGACTCAAGAATTCAAAAAATATAAGAAAATGGTAATGAAATGAAAATATAAGGACGAAAGATGACATAGCTTTTTGGCTCATCCAAGCCCAAAATATATAAGAAATAGAAGTAGAAGAGACGAGAACAGAACAGAAGAGAAAAGAAAGTACAGAATGTTTTAGGCTCCTCTTATAAAGAATAAAATACATTGATATTTTCTTCATGCACTAGCCAAATCTCATATATATTATTGAAGTAAAAGGAAAAATGAAAAAATATTCTTCTATAAGATTCATGCAGATTGTCAATCTGTAAGGTTCATATGAATTATCAATCCATTCATTCTTTAGTGAATTATTTTATAAAAAAATTCAGGATAACTAAAAATGGTTGAGTTAGAGTTGTTTTGTTATCGACATGTATGGGCATGAACAAATATTCTTTTTCTTCAAAATATATCTCTTTATTTTGTACATCTCTGAGAAGTACTTTGTTTAAAAAAAAGGCAAATTTTAATAACAACATTCATATTTGTCAAATGTGTTGCTAGAGGTGTGGAGCGGGAGTGCCTTTTTTTTTTCTGAAGAAAGAGCTGAGAAAGAGGAGGATAGTGTGTTTAGTAAGGTAATCTTGATATAAAAAATAAGAAAGGATGTGCCTTAGTGTATAAGGTGAGTAGAAATAACAATTGAGGTTAAATTTTGGCTTAAGAAGAAACAAATTTGAAGAAAGAAAGATAGAGAAAAATATAATAAATGAATGAAAGTAAATAAAGAAAAAAATGTATAAATAAAAAGAAGCGGCAAGATAAATTGTGTTCAGATCAGAGTATATAAGTAGAAAAATGGAAGGTGAAGAGAAAACAAAATAAAATTGAAGTTGAACTCAACTAGCCTATAATAAAAAATTTAGAGTAAAAATGTTGGGCTTCGGCCTAATATACATGGTCTAGACTATCTTCAATGTATTAGTAACAACAGAAAAACATGAATTCAAAAATTAAAATATAAATGAAGATAAAAAGTTCGAGGATAAATATGGATATTCATAGAAGTCGATCTCCTCTAATTTAAGTATGATTCCAGTTTTCTTTTTTTTTTTTTCTTTATAACTTAAGTAGGATAAAAATGTATTTTTTATTTGAAGGTTCCAAACAATGTGTTTGAAGTCTCCAAATATGTTACACGTGGTGGAGATTATGAACCTTATCCTTTTTCCTGTTACACGGATGAAATAAAAAAAATTGAAATAAAATATATTTAGTTTAATTTTTATTATATGACTTTTACCTACATGTAGAGGTTGTAGGTATACGTTAATGACTTTTACCTACAGTTGGATGCTGTAGATATACGTTAATAATTTTTACCTACATTTAGAGGTTGTAGGTATACGTTAGTGACTTTTACCTACAGTTAGAGGTGGTAGGTATACATTAATGACTTTTACCTATAGACAACTATAATCATAGGTAAAGATATGTTCGTAGGTAAAACTTGTACATACAGACTGATAACCGTCACAATACGCCCCCTCAAAGTTGAGGGAAAAATTGTCCGTAGGTAAATGTTAATTATACTTTTACCTACAAATTATTAACTTATAGTGATGATTTTGTTTATAGGTATAAGTCAATTTTGTTGTAGTGAGTTGAATTTTTTTTATTCATTAGGTTCTCAATTTCTTTTTATAAGGTAACTCTCTTTTCCTTCTTTTTCACATTTAGTTTATTTTAGATTAAAATATTTTTTAAATTTTTAATAAATATTTAAATTTTGTATTTATTTTTTAATATTTTTTTGTTGAGTCCCTAATAAAATAAAAATTTTGGTTTTGATTTATGATAATTTTTTTCTTCCTTGATAAATTATGAATTTTTTGTTTAATAACAAATGAATTTTTTTTTATGAAAGTACAAACAAAAAGTTCACTAATTTATTAATGGATAAAAATGTTGTCAAGAATAAAAAATAAAATTATTATTTTATATGAAAGTCAATGAAAAAAATTTATTATAAAAAAATAAACACAAAATTTATTACTTTATCAGATACTTCAATATATTTTAATCTCTATTTTATTATAAATCTTTCATTCATGTTATATTCATTTATTTATGATAAAGTTGCCATGGTTGTTTTATACACTCGAATACTAATTTTCTACTGGATTAATCCTATAAATCACTACAAAATAAAGTGTTGGAGTGTACAAAGTGATGAAGATAACTTTGTTCAAGAATGAATGGGTATAAACTAAGTGGAAGATTTATAATAACAGAATTTTGTGAAACATAAATATAGAAGGCGAGCGAGCTACAATATTGGAGAAAGAAATTACATTTCTCTTAGATTAAACGAAAACAAAAAGAAGAGAGCACTTACATTTCTTGCATTTAGCCTTTGTAATAAGTCAAAAATGAAACTTATAATAATAAATTATAGATATGTTATTCTCACAATAGGCATTGTAATAATGAAAATGTACTTGAAATTTAATATACGAGATATATTATTAAAATCATTCATGTGCCTTTACGTAACAGCTTAATCTTGTGGCATTAATTATTGGTTCATGATATATACTGTAACTTAATAGAGTCCAAAGGTCGTAGATGGATTGTATTATCCACATTTCAAGACAGTCAAAGGGATGCAAAGGCAAGTTACAGATGTAATATAAAACCATTTGTATGTCTTTATCCAAAACAAATAAACTTTTGAGATATTGATTTATGACAGAACCTATTGGTAAAAGATCAAACAAGTGTTGGTAAAATCTAACAAAGATATCAATGCAAGATATATTTTTAAATGTAGTAGGTGTTGTATGCCATAAGAAATATTTTAGAGTAAATTACCTTCTGCTATCTATCCTAGAGAAGCTTAAATTATATTCACTTTCCCTCTTATTCTAAAATATACATTCTCCTTCCATGAAAGATAAATATGTATTATATTTGAGTCTATGTCATATAAATGAGGTTTTTTTCTAAATAATAATTCTCTTGCAGTGATCCTCACCATGATTTACAAATTTTGAACATATAATATGAATTTTGTGACTTTAATTAGAAGATGAAATTTCAAAATCAATTAAAGAAATATTTTTTTTGTTTTTTATTTTCAAAACAATAATCTTTTAGCCCTTTAAAGCTATTTTCCAAACAATACTGTTGTATATACTATATAGTAACTAAGAGAATAAATTAATACTTGCGTAAAAAACAGACATCAACCATAAAAATAAGTTGGATGGATTGTAGGATAATTTATGACAAGAGTGGTTGGCATATTAAGGGTATTTTTGTCAAAAATTATTTTAATTAAATATTTCTTAAAAGACTATTATTTTATATAATAGAATATATATATATATATATATATGTAGGTAAAAAAATAAAATAAAAATTTAAAATTTTGACTAAACTATGTTTTCAATCCCTAATAAATACTCAAAATTTTTGTGTTTGATACTTAATAAAAAAAATTTGTATTAAGTCTCTAATAAAATAATAATTTTATTTTATGTCATTCACACTTTTTTTAATGTAGTCTAAATTAACAAATTTTTCATTTGCTTCATAATAATTTATTTGTATTTGTTATTAGTCATAAAAAAGACCAAGAACAAAATGAACAAAAATTATAAGCAAGCAAACAAAAAAATTCATTAATTTACTAGGAATTATAAAAAATGCCAATGACCAATAAAAAAAAATTGTTTTAAGAAGACAACCAAAACAAAGAAAATTTTCTTAAAAAATAAACACAAAATTCATATAATTATTAAAAATTAAAAACATATTTAACCTTATCAATATTGTTGAGACATTGGTTAATTAGCATGACCCTATATTTGGATATAAATAAATCACAATTGAATTTGGATAATGAATTCCTTACCTGTTGGTGAAACAACGTCTCTATTGTCGTGTTGAGATCATCGTGGAAGGTTAAGTCAGTATCCTCTGTTGAAGTTTTAATCCCCGCAAATATTGGCGCATCTATAATTCCTTTAGAGAATGTTTTCATATTGGGGCATTCAGCAATCGTCGCTTCTTCCAAACGCGGGAAATGCAAAGTGGCATTCCCTGAATAAAACCTTAATAGCCTTGGTAAGGAATCCAACATTAATGTTGTGAGGCGTCCAAATATGATCTCATTAGAAGCATCTTCATCTTCTTTTTTTACTATTTCCTTCATTGATTCACATTTCTCTATAGATAGGGTCTCAAGTTGCAACAAACTTTTGGCAGTTGAGCATTTGAATAAATACTTCATCCCATCACAGTCCGTCACT
>PYAF01001061.1:2287206-2312666 GCA_007407185.1 Glycine tomentella
CCTTAATAGCCTTGGTAAGGAATCCAACATTAATGTTGTGAGGCGTCCAAATATGATCTCATTAGAAGCATCTTCATCTTCTTTTTTTACTATTTCCTTCATTGATTCACATTTCTCTATAGATAGGGTCTCAAGTTGCAACAAACTTTTGGCAGTTGAGCATTTGAATAAATACTTCATCCCATCACAGTCCGTCACTTCCAACTCTTTCAGATTGATGAAAGATACTTCACAGCTCACTAATTTTTCTAATTGAGAGCAGAAGCAAAGATTTAATATTTGAAGCTTTTCAGAGTATGGGTTTACCCATGGGTGCTCTAACCCTATCGACTCCAGCTCTTCAAGATCAAACAGGGTTAATTGTTTCAATCCGGGAAGTGAACGGTCATGAACTTGGAGTTTCTGAGAGGGAAATATCTCCTTCAGACCATAGCAACTTTGCACTCGAAGATGTTCTAAGCTGGGTACCTTGTGAAGGAAATCAAAAGGCAAAGTGTCTTTCTTAATGTCATCATTATCAAAGGATAGATCAAGAAAAGTTAATTTGAAAAGGAGGTCTTCTGGGATTTGTGCATCGCTCAACAACATAATGTTTTCCTCATTGAGTGTCAATCTCTTCAGATTGGGAACAATCTAGCAAGGCCAAACAAATTCAAAAGAAAATGCACGGTGGTAGTTAGAAGGAGGAAAATATAATATGAAATTAAGAGAAAAGGAAGCACAAAAAGTTTAACTGATAATGCTTTGTCACCTTATCAACTGAGAACAGAGGTTGTTGTTCTAGCCGACTATTTGGGGACTCTGTGACTGCTTCTTTTTTACTAATATGAAATTCTGATGTGAATAGCTTCAACTTAGGACAATAGGACACATCCAACCTTTCTAATATGGGGCATTCCAGATGGTGTTTTCCAGGATAAAAGCAATTAAGCAGTGACAGCTTATAAAGAAGCAAAGACGACAAACAAGGGAATTCAAACATTTCAGTTGTTGCATTTTCCGTTACATCTACCTTTCTAACAATTTCTACCAACTTGTCACAGAGCTGTATTTCAAGGTTCTGAAGTTTCCCAAGATTTCGGGCAAGGGACAAAGGGAACAGTGTTGCCAAGATGACACATCTAATAACAGACACTTTTTGTAGATTGGGAAAGCTGAGAATTCCACGGGGGGTTTTGTTCCATACACATTTCAAATTTGACAAGCCTTCCAGAGTAAGCTTTTTCAAACGAAAGACTATTCCCTTGGTGTTTGCCTCAGTCATCCATGTCAAATATTATCTGCACTGTATGGGAGCTATGTACATTCAATTCTTCTAAGGTCTTCAAGTAAGGAAGTACATGAGATGGAACTACAATCTCTCTTTTATATGCTCCATCAAATTCCAATTTCTTCAAACAGCCAAAGAAGTTCTCCGGAAAAGCAGGTTTGCCGTGCCGTAAACCCTTAGTCTCAGGATAATCAACAAGTCTCGTATGCTTTGCATATTGGAAATAAACCTTCAAAGCATAGAAACTCAACGTTAGCCGTTAGGAGTGAATGTATGGAAACTATATATGGAAACTATGCCTTAAATAATATTTTATTTTAAAATATGAATATTATTGTTTTTATATTTAAATTTATTGTATTAATTATTGTTACTATGAGTATGCTATTATCTTCATATTATTGTATTAATTATTGTTACTATGAGTATACTATCATTTTCAAATTTTAACCAAGTTAAATGTTTTGATTGTAGAGTATTTAAACAAAAAAAATTCTTGTGACAAAAAATAGTCAAGAAATTCTGTTGTCTTAAAAAAATTGTTGCTTATGTACCACTTAGGTTTACTTTTGATGTAGAAAACTATATATGTGCCTCTCTACTGAGATTTCTCCAGCTATCACATTAAAATTCAATTTTCTTTCTTACTTTCTAATTATATTTTGACTTCTATTTTGATATATTAAAGTGAATAATTTTAAATAGTTCAATTAATTGAATATGATACATCAATTGTTGTATACCTGTCTTTTCTACATATAAAAAAATAATTTTATATTGTCAATCAAATAAAAATTATTTTAGATATGATTATTAAAGTAAGATTATAAGTTTTCTTGGGAGTACATATAAGATTATAAGTTGATATACTCTTGATAACAATGTAATAAAAAATCTTTTATAAATTTAACACATTCTAATTAAATTTTAAGGTAATTATTTCATGACAATCAATCAGATAATAATGTAAAAGTTTTTACGTTAATTGTGAGTGCATTCTATTTAAATTCTTATACTATAGTACTCCCACTTTAGTAAAATAGTTATAATATAAATTTGGAAAATGAAAAGTGAATATTATTTTCTCATAATTCAAAGAGTATAATAAAGATCAGTATTTAATTTGTGCAGCTTTCATTATAAAACTATGCAAGAATTTTGGAGATCAAATCAGACTTGATTACTACAAATAAGGAAACCTTCACCAGTAAATAAGTCTAATTGAATCTGTACAAATTACAAAAGGACATAATGCGCTTGCTTCGTATTTTACATATGGGACAACATACAATTATAGGCCTAAATATGTTCTTTGGTCTCAAAGCTTTTTTTATTTTTGATTTTATTAACCTTATTTTTCTAATTTTAATTTCTGTAAGTTGATGTCTTTTTTATAATTTTGGTTCATGTAATTTTTTTGTTCATTTTTAGCCTTTGTCAGATTATATTTTTTAATTTTAGTCCCAAGATTCTATTTTTTATTTATAGTTCGGACAAATTTACACTTATAGGGATTAAAATTGAAAAAATACAAATTTACTGGAACAAAAAAATGATCAAAATATCTTACTGAAATCATAATTAAAAAAACGAAAATTCACAGAAAACAAAAACATATTTAAACAACAATTATATATTCTTTATCATGGTGACATAATTATCCAATTGTAGAATATTGACTTAGGAATATTTTCAATGAAATGAAAAATAATTTATCTGTGTAGGTAGATGAAAATTTATGATGGTTAACAAATTAAATACTCTATATATCTAATGCGTACCTGATCTGTGAAATATTTCTGTAGAGTATAATTCAAATCACCTTCCCAGTACCATTTGTCTTTTTCTCCGGCTACAAAATGTACTTTTTTAAGGTTTGGAGCACTTTGGACTTTAGAGAATATTTTCATTTGAGGGCACTCACTCACTACTAAACTTTCCAGTAATGGGAATTTGAAGTCACACTTCTCGGAACTGCAAAAACTTTTGAGATTTTGTAGAGACACCAATTCTAAAGATTTTAATTGTCTAAACTCAATCTCTTGTAGTTTTTCCTCTTCGTTTTCTGCAACGATTTCCACAGTCATTTTACATAAGCTTACCTTCATGGTTGTGAGTTGAACCAAGCTTTTAGCAGTTGAGGATGTCATTAAATTCCTCATCGATCTACAATTCATCACTTCCAAATGTGTTATGTAACTGTAAGATACTATGGATGAGGCTAAATTTGTCAATTTCATACATCGACTAATGACTAAGCGCTCTATCCTCTGAAGAAGTGGGTCATGCTCAAATCCTATCTCTTCTAAAGACAACAAACTCTTTAATTCCAACTCCTTAAGTTGCGTAACAACACCTATTTTATCACGTGAAATGAGGCTTGCAGGAGCCCAAATCCTTTTCAAGTGACAAAATCCCAATGTTAAGCTTTCCAAATCGGGAAGTCTATGAAGAAACCAAAAAAGAATTTCAGTATTCTTCAATCCATACAAGACAAGTCTTTTTAGTTTGTGCATTCTGTGAACACTAACAATGTATTTCTGCAACCACTCTGCTTCCTTCAAGCTCATTGCTATATATTCCAAGTTGTATATCACCTAAAATATATATAAATAAAAAAGACTTGTCAATATTGAAGTATATTTGGAACCACTCAACAGGATATTTATAATGTGTTATTTTTTTATAAGAAATAAATGACATATTCTCACATCCTTCAGAGAGAGATTCTTAATTCATTCTTTTTATTATCTACCTTTTCAGTAGCCAAAACAATTGGCTTCACTTGTGAGTTTGTGATGTGTGTAGTGAGCCCTTCCAGCTTGAAACAATTGACTATGGACAATATCTTCAATGATGGCCACTCTAAAGCGTGAGTTCCTCTGTAGAAACTCACAAGTTCAAATGAGTATTGTACCGATATAGTGTTTAGCAGAGGAAACTTAAAGGTGATAGCATTTTCATTTGAACCGTTGTCCCAAGCAACAATCTCCTTCATTTCCCGGCAGTTGTATAAACCAAGGTTCTCCAGTTTTTCTAACTCAGTGGCAACAGAAAATGGAAAGAGATGTTTTAAATTTGGACTCTCATTAACACTTATGCTTTTCAGATTATTATATTTAAGTATTTCACTGCTGCCATCCTTCCATATGTGCACCAAATTTGGCAACACCTCTAGAAATAAATTTTGCAATTTTGTTTCATTCCTATCACCAGTGTGTGGAATATTTTCAAAGTCAAATATGTTTTCCACTAACTCGCAATTTGTAACTGTCAAGCTTTGAAGGCTCTGAAATCTTTGCCCCATATAACTAGGAAAAATCGTAACCAGTTTGTGGCACTCTCTTATTATCAAAGAGTCCAAACTGTGAAAGGAATGAAGACCAATATGGGGTTGCCAAATGGTATTAAGTTTCTCCATGCAGATGATCTCCATTTTCTTCAACTTAGGAAAAGCATCAATATTATGCTGCAGAAAAATGTGAATGTTAGGTTAGCAGATAAAAGATCTCAACAATTAATGCAATTAAACAGCAAATGATAGTAATAATCAAAGTCCATATTAAATGAATCCACAAACCTCTGCATGTTCTGGACAAAATATATCCTCCATCATTTCACATGCACTTACAAAAAGGCTTTGTAGGTTCATCAAACTTCCAGCCATGGAGAATGACAGTAAATATTTTAAATCACCACAGTCTGTAACATTCAATGTAAGCAAATTTTGAAAACAATGCTGAGATTGGTCACTCCATATCTTCTGGATGTTGATTGAGGATAACTCCAACTTTTCTAATTTGGGAATTGAAACCTGTAAGAACATATATAATTCATGTGTCAACAATAAGATTTTGATTTTGAAAATTGATGCACCCAAGAGAAATGACAAAACTTAAACGATCACGACCTTTTACTTATTTTAGAGGAATAGAATACAAATTAAACATTAGAGATTATAAAGGACACATATTTATGATAATGTTTTTACATACCTTTTCATTGAAGAGTGATATGCAAGAATTGGCGGCACCTTGCTCAACTTCAGTGATAATATCTTTGTTCCTGTTTTGCAATGGTTTTGCACTACAAGGCATCTTGTCGTTGGTATATAAACAAGCAAATGCTGGTAAAAATTTTAATGTTAAAACTCGTAATTGAGAGAACTCAATCTTGTCATCACTGATAGTATGTGTTTGTCTTTCAACAGAAACTATCTCCTTCAGAGAATCACAGTCACGCACTTCAATTGTTTCAAGCATGGTGAGAAGCCCTACCATGAAAAATGGAAAAATGTTTTCCAACTTATCACATGTTTTAATCTTGATAATTTTTAATCTGCAAAAAGAGGCCTCTGCAAGCTGATTGTCACATATTTTCTCCAAATTATCCAGTTTGTAAAGACACATGGACTCCAATTTGGGAAACGCCAGTAAAGGGTGAAACAGTTCCACTGAGTTGATAATATATTGAATGCCAAAATTGTTTACAATGGATAAATGTTTCAGATATGGAAATCCTTTAACATTTAATTCATAAAAAACATCATGAACGTCATTGAGTTCTCCCAGCAGCAAATATTCAACACTCTTGAACAACATTTTAACCCATGTTTCAGAATGAATGTCAATACCTTCTTTTAGGTTCAATGCCAAAAATTTTGCTTCTTCATACATGTCAGGGATTTTGAATTCTCCAACTGTAAGCATGTTGAATTCACCAATGACAATCTTGTAACTATCCAACATGCCAAAAAACAAGTTCTGCGGCAAATGGGAAACACTCTGAATGTGTATGTCTAGATTTTGCAACTGATTCAAGTGCCTCAACTCAGAAAGACTAGCATTTTGACTTTGGATATTCTCCTCAGACTCCCATAGAATCAAGCTGTCTCTCATGTAAAACTCTTCCAAACTGTTCATCCCTGATATGATATTGGAAGGTATTACTCTTAGTTTTGAGCAATTGCTTAAGTCAAAAAGTTGCAGCTTATCCAATTGCCCAAATTCAAGAGGCAAACTTTCAATGTTAGATCCTGAAAGAGTGAGAATTCGTAATTTCTTCAATTCTCCAATGATTGATAAGTTCTCTCCTAGAGTGCATCTCTCCAAACTAAGCATTCTCAGTTTTTTTAGGCATTGAATAGAAGGAGGTAAGCGTGAAAGATTAACACCAGTCAATATCAAGACTCTGAGTTCAATCATATCTTTAAAAAAGTCATCAGGTATTTTCAAAAATTCATCTTTACTGTCAATATGTAAGAGTTCAAGTCTAGGACAGTGTATACTCTCAGGAGGCCCATCATTGATATCACAAAAGTGTAAACATATAGCAGTGTACCTTTCAAGTTCATCTTTGTGAGGCCACTCATCTAGTATGCCATTTTTCATAAAAAATACATGTTTTTCTTTGGATGATATTGAGAGAGCAACATCCCGCACAATGTCATGCATGTTGAAGCGGTCACGAGAGTAACTTTCCACCAACAAAGTTGATTCTTTTAGCTCTTCTATCAGCATATTTACTCTTTTTCTCGCTTCTCTAAATGTGTGGACCCCTTGAAGCAAACCCAACCCAATACCCAACTTCACCAAGTTCATAATCAAAGCATCATTTCCCATTCTAGCACACAGTAAAAAAATATTTTTCAGCTGCTCATTTTTTAGATGATCATAGCTCAACTTTACAGAGAACTCCATAGATTCGTGCCCTTCTGTAAAACTTTGTCTTTTAATTTGTTGACAGACATCCTGCCATACAAAGGAGCTTTTATTCTTTAGTGCCCTTCCTATGGAAACTAATGCCATAGGCAATCCATCACACATTTTGGCAATTTCAATGGCTTTCTCATCAAACTCAAAACTTTGGACATGTTTTCCCGCCACTTTCTTAAGCAAAGTCTTTGCCTCGTTTTCCTCAAGGACTTCTACCTTGAAAGTTGATCTCTCCTGCACATCCATTTTATTACATATTACTTCTTTACGTCTGGATGTTAGAAGAATTTTGCATCCCTTGTGATCACCTGATAGATTTTCTTTTTTTCTCATATTGGAATCAACGGATAACCTGTCTCTTTTCATCTTATTGAAATCGACAGCTAACTTGTCTTTTTTCATCTTATTGAAATCGACAGCTAACTCGTCTTTTTTCATCTTATTGAAATCGGCAGACAACACTTCGTTTTCCATCTTATTGTAACCAAAATCAGATAAATCATTGACATCCCATTGGCTTCCATCATCATCCTCACTATTTGGAATCCCCAATATATTCAAGTTCAATCCATCCCAGAGATCATCTAGGATTATAAGGGTGTTCTCCTTTTCTTTCTCTAACCTCTTTCGAATGCGATCTGCTCTTACAATTTCACTTTCCTCTTCCAATCTCATTCCCAACCCCTCAGCAATTTGTCCTTGAATTTTTTTATGTCAGGAATGCTTGTTACGTTTGCCATCACCGTATTGAACAACTTCTTTTCTCGAGCTTTTTTAGCAACTTCGTTGACTAAAGTAGTCTTACCCACACCACCAGCCCCATAAACTCCAACAATATTAACTGTTGAGTCTTCCAGCGCTTTCATAATCTTCTCCACAGTTTCATTTCTGGACCCAAAGCTCACATAACCAGTGTTTGACAAAGCAACATCGAAGGATGGGCCCGACCGATATGAAACTTTATCAAACTTTTTATTTGAATGTCCATCCGTTTTGATTTCCTCTACCATCTTTGTAGCCTTTCTGCCTAACCGATACCTCAACGTCAAGTTATTTGGAAAGATCAATCTAATGGAACACCTTGTCTGTGCATGGGGTTCATCATCAATAAAACACTCATATTCTTTTATCTTCTCATCCACCTCTTTTAACCAATGCTGAACGTCATCTTCAATTTCTTCTCCGTTCCTCTCTGCTTCTTTAACTTGATTTTGAACCCTCTTCCTAGTATCATCCATCCCCTCAATGCATTGCTCCACCTCTTTAAATTTGTCTTTGTAATTAAATATGTAACCCACTTGTCGTTTGACCACTTGTATTGCAATTTGCACTCCACTTTGGGCAGCGGCAGAGGTAATTGGGTCCATGCTCCCTTGACAATTGACACTTTCTTCTTGTTTCTTTGGTTCCTGATATGGCTACCACTTTTTCCTGAATGTTACATATGAAAAAATTCAAAAATTATGAAAGAAAAGGACAAATTCACAAAACATTCAGCGAATAAAACAGATTAGAATTCGAGCGGTGCTGTCAGGTGTCTTTAATATCTGTTAGTGGGAGAGTTGACTATATTTTTGTGCATACATCCCCAAACGTCCCTTGTCTAATTATTTATCAGCTTGGATAGGATCTTAATTAACCCCTCCAATCACCTGCTTTTGTCCATACTTCTCCAATCATATGTAATGTTTGCTTCGTAGCTATCACCTATTTATGCAGGTTTTCAAACACACTTGTTTCCCGTAGTTAATTTACCAAGTTTTATATTTTTTTCTTTTTCCTTTTTCTCACGCTTTAAATAATATCTTAACCTCTCCCACTTGTTTCCTGTCATCAGTTTATGTAGGATATCAAACACTACTGTGTCCCGTAGTTTACCAAGTTTTATATATATTTTCTTTTCCTTTTTCCTCACATGTAAATATTTTGAAACAAAACCATAATTAAGAAAAATCAATTTTACAGAATAACAAACATTTCTATTTTTTTTTATTTGAGGGTATATATTCTTATCTAATGTAGAACAATTCCTTTCTCAGCTCATTTAGTGGACTCCACTGGTTCACCGTGACAAAGTCAGTAGACAACTCCAGTAGAGCCTACATAAGGCAATATGCATGGGTATCAACATGGCATTTGCAGCTACCATATATGTAGGGGTAAGAAAAAAAAAAACAAACCGAACCTAAATTGAACTGGTTTTTATCCAAATTAGTTCAATAAAAAAGAGGTGCCCTGCTTTATGAAACCAATTCTGTTAACCGAATCGTTTTTACAAAAAACCAGTTTGGTTAACTGGATTGGTTTTCACTTAAATATTTTGTTTTAAAAAAAAAAAAAAAAACAGTTCGAAATTGGTCTGAATCTTAGAATCAGTTTAAAACTCGTTAAAAATCAGGTTGGTTCAGAACTAGCATTTTGAAACCAATTGGATTCTTAACATGTTTCCAAACTAGCTCAACTATTTGGATATAAAACCGAACCGTTTAAAACAGTTTAAAACCAGTTCGATTTGGTTTTTTTACTGAACTAGTTTTTGCACGCCCCTATATATATGAACGGTTACAATATGGTTTGACCATGCCCTCTTTGCACAAGCTTGGAAAGATCATGAACGGAGACCATTACAACATTTGAAGCTAAATTAATCCTTACTGATTCGAAAGAATAGGAGAATAGTATAAGGATTTTGATGTTTTGGAATCTAACACAAATGCTTGGATAGGCTGCAACAATTTTCAAACCTAGCCAATACTAAAGCAACAATTTTAAAATCTTTCACTAGGAAAATGAAAATCTGTAAAACTATGCTTCTAATATACTTCTCTAACACTTGGTTGCCCTTATGTTTAATACTATATAGTTTTGAAAGCAATGACTTTTACACGGTGAATCTATTTATCTATCTAGTTATATCTATAAAGTCCTTTAAGCTACAAAGCATGACATTTCCATGCCAATATAATTTTTTTTTGCCATATCACATGTTTTACTGATTTGTTATCCTACGCCGTTTTACGCCTTTGAAAACTCATTTATCACCACATTATATTTTATGCAATCTATTTCTTCGTCACATCACACGTTCATAAAAAAAAATATTTTTTTAAACTCCAAGTAATCCAAGTTGTATTGAAAATTATTTTTACATAGATTATATATACGGAATTTTATATTAACAAAATTATTTATTAACTCATTCATATAGATTAAAATCAATGTAATATAAATTTTTAAACTAAACTAAAATATGAATCATTTTATTACCTTTTTATTATTATTCAATTTTGGCATAAACAATCTTAGTCATGTGTAAATATAATTCAACGATTAAATAGATAAAAATCACATTTTATATCAATTTATTGATAGAGTAATAGTTGTGAAAATTATACCAATACAATTTGATCTCTCGTCATATATATAAAATCAAAAATCCAATTCAACCTATTCAAACTCATTGATGTATAGGTTGGATAACTAGTTTTGATTTTTGAACCCATAAACTCAACTAGTTGACATGACATTTTCTTAAGTTTATTATTTAAATATATACATGTCTTAAATTAAAAAAATAAAAAATATTAGTGAATAAATTGTTAGAAAAATACAATTTTTCTTTATTATTAATTGTTTAGTAACCTAAGTTAAATTTGTCTAAAAGGTTTATCCATTCTTACTCATAAAGATTATTCAAATAATAAATAAATTATAATCTAAGAAATACAAAAGCTTTAAAATGAACACTTGTTTTTAATTGAAAAACATATAATACCTTTTATTGGGGACTCTATAAAATTAATATTGGCATAGGTACTGTTAGACTAAAGATGTTTGATGACCGGGAATGCGGTTGCAAGATAAATGGAATCTTTTGTCAATAAGCATGTTTGATATTTTGGGATACTCTACCAAAATAGAACATGGCCTGATTAAGATTTTAAATGGAGCCTTAATTGTTGCTAGGGGTGTTAAAAGGAATGGTTTGTATATTTTGGATGGCTCGACTATTACTTCTCAATCATTTGTAGCTAGGATAAGACTAAATTGTGGCTTCTAAGACAATGGCATGTTAGTGAAAGAGGTTTGGTCGAAGTCGAAAAACACAATCTGTTGAATGGTGATAAATTGGATAAATTAGAATTTTGTGATCATTGTATATTGGGTAAGTCTCATAGAGTGAAGTTTGGGACTAGTACTCATGTTTCTAGTAGGCCCTTTGAGTATGTTCATTAATTCAAACCTATGGGGTCCTTCAAGGGTGATGATTCATGGAGGGGGTTCCCACATTTTCTCACAATTATTGATGATTTATCTAGAAGAGTGTGGATTTATATCTTGAAGAATAAGTCTGAAACATTACAAAGGTACAAGGAGTGGCACACACTTGTGGAAAATCAGCAGGGAACAAAATTGAAAGTTTTGAGGATTGGCAATGGGCTGGAATTTTATTTTTCAGAATAGTTTAATGTGTTCTGTAGGAAATTGGGGATTAAGAGACATAAGACTATAGCAAGAAATTCTCAACAAAATGGCCTAACTGAGAGAATGAACATGACCATTTTGGAACAAGTGAGGTGCATGCTTTTAGGAGCAAGTCTGACTAAGATTTGGGGTAAAGCTACAAATATTGCAATGTATCTGATAAACAGATGTCCATCGTTTGCTCTTGACTCTAAGACACCTATGGATGTGTGGAGTGGGAAACCAGCACAGACTATTCCAACTTGAGGGTGTTTGGTGCTTTGGCATTTGCACATGTCAAAGAAGACATACAAGATGCTCGAGCTATGAAGTTTATCTTTATTGGATAAGCAAACGGAGTCAAGAGTTATAAGTTGTGGAATCTGGATCTTGGAGATTCAAGATGATTTATCAGTAGAGATGTCACATTTGATGAAACCAGAATAGGTATGATGTGCAAAAACCTTGAAGGGAGCAAGGAGAAAGCCCAATTTGAGGTGGGGTCTCCTACTCATGATTCAAGAGATGAGCATCTTATAAGATCAGATGAAGCAGGTCAGATACCAACAGACTCAGGAAGAACAAACTGAACCATAATAGAATGGAATGAGCAAGTTCAATTTCATCTTGGTGTTTTGGATCTTGATCTTGCTATATTGGAAGAGAAGTTTGCTACTATTACTAATGCCAGTAACAATAAAGATAAAGTCCATTATAAAGCTTGGGAAAGAGATAACAGATTCATCCTAATGTTCATGAGAATGATTGACTGTTGTAGACAATATTAAGGAAGTTATCCCTAAGATTGATTGTGCTAAAGAGTTTATGGGATTAGTGGGAGAGCGCTCTCAAGCAGCTGATAAGTCTCTTCTTGGGACATTAATGAGTACACTGACCACCACGAGGTTTGATGGTTCACGTACTATGCATGAGCATGTCATTGAGATGACAAACATTACAACAAGACTTAAGACCTTGGGAATGGTTGTGAATGAGAACTTCCTTGTTCAGTTTATTCTGAACTCATTACCGTATGAGTATGGCCTGTTCCAAATGGAATGTACATGAATTACACAATATGTTAGTTTAGGAAGAAACGAGGCTAAAGAATCAAGGAAGTCACTCAGTCCATTATGTAAGCCACCAAGGGAATCAAGGAGCTAAAAAGAAATTTGTGAAGAAGAATGATAAAGGAAAAGGGCCATTAAAGTTCAATGAGGATTTTATTAAAATCCAAAAGAAGGCATTAGAGAGTAATGATTGTCATTTCTATGGGAAATCTGGACACTTCCAGAAGGATTGCCCAAAGCGTAAGTCTTGGTTCGAAAAGAAAGCTGAGTTCATTGCTTGCGTATGTTTCAATCAAATTTATCTGAAGTTCCCCATAATATATAGTGGATTGATTATGGATGTACGACTCATGTTTCTAATATTATGTAGGGATTCCTTACAATCCAAACCATAAGCTCAAATGAGAAGTTTGTCTTCATGGGGAATAAAGTGAAATCTCAAGTGGAAACAGTTGGGACTTATCGTTTAAAACTTAACATTATATGTCATTTAGATTTGTTGAAAACTCTTTATGTATCTATTTTATCTAGGAATTTAGTTTCATTATCTAAACTTGATGTTACTGGATACTCTTTTAATTTTAGTAATAGATGTTTCAGTTTATTTAAGCATAATCATCTCATTGGTACTGGTGTTCTTTGTGATGGTTTATATAACTTGAAATTAGATGGTTTATATGCTAAAACCATTTTAACTCTGCATCATAATGTTGGCACTAAACATAGTTTAGTGAATGAGCAATCTACTTTCTTGTGGCATAAACGATTAGGTCACATTTCTAGAGAAAAGATGGAAAGATCAATAAAGAATGAAATTCTTCCCGATCTAGATTTTATGGATCTAAATATTTATGTGGATATTATTAAGGGAAAACAAATAAAACATACAAAGAAATAAGCTACAAGAAGCTTTCAACTTCTTCAAATTGTACAAACTGATATTTGTGGGCCTTTTGATATTAATTCTTTCAGAAAGGAAAGATATTTTATCACCTTTTTTTATTACTATTTACTTTACGATTATGTCTACTTACTACATGAGAAATCTCAAGCAGTGGATGCCTTAGAAATTTACTTGAATGAAATAGATATACAATTAGACAGAAAGGTGATAGTTGTTAGGTTTGGTAGAGGTGGTGAGTATTATAGAAGGTACGATGAAATCAGGCAACACCAAGGTCCATTTGTTAAACTCCTTCAAAAACGTGACAATTGTGCACAATACATAATGCTTGGTACGCCACATCAAAATGGTGTATCAGAAAAATGTAATAGAACTTTAATGGATATGGTTAGGAGTATGTTAAACGTACATGTATTTGTTGAATAGGGTTCTTGGTAAGATAGTTCCAAAGACACCTATTGAACTATGGATGAATAGGAAATTTAGTATAAGGCATATGCATGTCTAGGGTTGCCAGGTAGAAATAAGAATTTATAATCCAAAAGAAAGAAAATTGGATGCAAGAAAAATCAGTGGATATTTCATTGGTTATTCATAAAAGTCAAAGGGGTATATGTTTTATTGTCCTAATCATAATATGAGAATTGTCGAAACTTAAAATGCAAGGTTCATTGAAAATGATGAAATCAGTGGGAGTACAGTTACCCGAGATGTGGAAATTAAAGAAATTAGAGTGCGACTCCCTTTAACTTATGCCTCTAGAAGTAAGGTGATTGCTCCTCCAGTTGTTGTTCCAAATAACAATGAAGAAGAGCAACACAATAATGAGACCATGATACATAATGAACCTATTGGGGAAGAATCACAAGAAGTAGCATTAAGGAGGTCTCAAAGAGAAAAGAGATCAGCTATTTCGAATGACTATGTGGTATACCTACATGAAAAAGAAATAGAGTTAAGCATTAATGATAATGATCCTGTTTCATTTTCATAAGCTGTAAGCTGTGATAATTCTGAGAAGTGGTTAGATGCCGTGAAAGAATAGCTAAATTCCATGGAACATAATGATGTTTGGAACCTCATAGAATTGTCAATAGGTTGTAAGAGATTTGGTTGTAAGTGGGTCTTCAATATTAAACGTGACTCTCATGGTAACCTTGAATGTTACAAGGCTAGACTTATTGCTAAGGGATTTACTCAGAAAGATGACATTGATTATAAAGAGACATGTTCATCGGTTGCATGAAAGGATTCTTTCAAGATTATCATGGCATTGGTAGCCCATTGTGACTTGGAGCTACATCAAATGGGTGTGAAAACTGCCTTTCTTAATGGAGATTTAGAGGAGAATGTTTATATGGACCAACCAATAGGGTTCTCAATTGAAGGAAAGGAACACATGGTGTGCAAATTAAAGAAATCAATATATGGTCTTAAGCAAGCTTCCTGTCAATGGTATTGGAAGCTTAATGATACCATTATTTCCTTTGGATTTAAGAAAAATACTGTTGATCGTTTGCATATATCTGAAGGTCATTGGGAGTAAGGTTATTTTTCTAATTCTGTATGTTGATGATATCTTGCTTGCAACTAATAATCTTGGTCTTCTTCAAGACTAAGAAGTTTCTCTCTAGCAACTTTGAAATGAATGATATGGGCGAGGCAAGTGATAGGGATAGAAATATTCTGAAATAGATCACAAGGCTGGTTAGGCTTCTTTCATAAATCATATATCCATAAAGTACCAGAGAGATTTAGGATGGAAAAGTGCTCAACATCACCCAATCCAATTAAGAAATGAGACAAATTTAGTCTCGCACAATGTCCTAAAAATGATCTGGAACAAAAAGAAATGGAAGTAATTCTGTATGCATCAGTTGTTGGGAGTATTATGTATGCTCAGATCTGTACTCGACTAGACATAAGCTTTGCAGTTGGAATGTTTGGAAGATATCAAAGTAACCCAGTAATGAAACATTGAAAAGTTGTAAAGAAGGTTCTAATTGATACTTATAGGGAACAAAAGACCACATGCTTACATATAGGAGGTCTAATCACCTTGAGGTGATTGGGTATTCAGAGTCAGACTTTGTTGGATGCGTGGATACTAGAAAATCCACTATTGACTGTGTATATTTCTTTTAGTCAGAGGAGCAATATCGTGGAAGGGTGCAAAACAATTAGTTGTTGCTGCATCTACCATGAAAGATGAATTTGTAGCATGTTTTGATGCTATAATTCAGACTAATTGGTTGCAAAACTTTATTTCAGGGCTTGAAATTGTCAACAATATTTCTAGGCTGCTGAAAATGTATTGTGATAACTCTGCGATAGTAATTTTCTCTAAGAACAATAAGTAATCTAAGGGTGCTAAGCATATGGAATGAAGTACTTTGCCGTGAAGGAAGAAGTTCAGAAACAAAGAGTGTCAATATAACATATTAGCACAAACTTTATGATAGTGACCCTTCACTAATATAAAGGGATTACCACCCAGGACATTTATAGAACATGTTGAAAATATGAACATTATTGTTATTGATGATCATTAAGTGTGATTTACCTTATGCATTTTTGATTGCTTGTTCTCTATGTTTGTATGCATATTTGTATTAGGGTAATATTGTTAACATATTTTGTCTTCAATAACTACATTATGCTAGACCAATTATGTACTCCTAAATAATAATCATATTAAGGAGAAGACTAATTTGTAATACATGGAAGGGACTATGTCGATTAAGTGATGTATAACCGCCATGACTTGAATTGGTTCTTTTTCTTAATCATGAAATTATGATGTACCCAATGTATAGAATGATTTAGCCATTTTAATGCACATTATGTTAGTTTAATCTATTTATTTATTTATTTATTTAGTCCATAATGTTTGGTAATATCACATGAGCCAAGTGGGAGAATGTATGTAAGAATTAATGTCTCATGTGAGAGACATGTGACTTATGTAAGGATTGATAAATAAAAAATTAGTAATTCAGGACTAAATTGTAATTGGATTAAATTGGAGTAGTTTCTAGAGATAACTATTATTTGACGAGAATAGTAGTTATAAAGGGATTCATAGGCGGATAGCTTATAAATTGGGGGGGCAGTGTCCCCCTTAAATTTTTTCAATAAATTTTAATATACCTTTAATACTTATTTGTAATATTTGTTAATTATTTCAATGCTTATTATATAGTTTGTAATGTTTGTTAATTATTTTTATTCGTAATTCATCCATTAGTACTTGTTTATAAGGAAATTAAAGTCATTGTTCTTCATTGAAATGAGAAATATAGTTTAATCATATGCATTTTGTAGAAATATTTTAGTCTATATTGTAACAACTCATATTCAAAGGTCTCAAACTCAATACTTTTATCTAAACTAACTCTCATGTTGTCATCATGATCTTTTGAAATCTCATCAAAAGTTACAATAAGTTTATTTCATTGTTTTGTTCAATCCAGAACAGTAATTTGGTCCAACTATTTGTTTGTTTCTTTAGAGTATAGTTTATAATTGTTTGTTTCTTTAAATTTTCTTTTAAAAAAAATAAAAAATTTCAGGGGCACTACCCCTGAACCCCATTACTAAATGTGCAGACATAAATAAATTTTTCCTAAATCTACTACTAGTGTCCCCCTTAATTATTTTTCTGGATCGGCCACTGAAGGGATTAATGATAATTTATTTTTAAATTAGAAAGATGTTCACGACAAAACAATATTATTTTAACATCAATCATAATTTAAATTAAGGAAAACAGAATCAAGAAAAATAACAAAAATTTGACTAATTTTTTTTTAAAAAGTACAAAAATCCCATACAACTTAAATAAAATTAATTAATTGGTATTAGGGGGAAAAAATCACAAAGCTTGAGCCCTTTCATGGGATCTAAAAAAGAAAAGAAACAAGACATCAAAGTTTACATAAACTAGTATTAAAAATAAAATTAAAAATAACAAGCAACGCAGGGGCTCAAAGTTCCCCTCTGATGTTCTATTAATCTAAGGCGCCATATATATATATATATATATATATATATATATATAAACTGCAACATGCCCAATATATTCGGAATTGAGAAAGACTTACATGTTTATTCAGTACTACTTCAGAGAGAGTAGTTTTAAGAAGACTACCACAGTTTTTTCAACATCCAGATCGATCCACCTGTTTCAAACACAGGCTTAACAACAGCCACTACCACACACGTTCAAGTGCTTCTAACTGGTCTTTTTTTTTTTTTTTTTTTTTTTTGACATTTTTACCATCCATCAACTATTATAACCGCTACAAACATTTTATTTTAATTTTCAACAACAATTACATCTTCCAAAACAAGTTACACTTAATTACATATAGAGGTAACTTTTAAGTCCAGACCCGGAATGTCTTTTTTGCACTAATAATAATAATAATAATAATAATAATAATAATAATAATAATAATAATAATAATAATAATAAATTACCTGACTGAGTGACTGGTTTGGCTTCTGCCGGTGGTTTGTAATTCAGTAGGGTTGATCAGAGATGAGGAGGTGACTGGTTGGTTGACTTAGGCATAATATATATGGAGCTTCATGGCTGTGAACGGAGATGAAGAATGCTGGCTGCAGGTTGAAGCATATATAGTTAAGAAGAGCCAAAGGTAGTGAGTACGTACGTGCAGTGTGGTGCCTTGAGGATCAATCTGAGACCAAAACTGACTGAGGGAGGATCGTGATGATCTGAGTATTCTTATGTTTAAATATGTTTTTTTTTTTATTTTATTCTGATAAGTAAATATCTTTTTATTTTTAGTTTGTGTAAGTTTATTTTTTAAATTGTAATTTTTATAAATTTGTTTTTCTAATTTTGATATTAGATATTTTATTATTTTTATTATATAAATTTACATTTTTCTAATTTTAATCCTTATATACACAAACTTATCAGAACTATAATCTTAAACTCAGTTTATTTTTTATTGCAGTGTCATGTTTTAATTGTAAGAGAAAATTTAAACTCATAATTATTTTTATAGTTAAGTCAATTTTATAATCTTAAAATATTTGTCTTTGTACGTGTACCTTTATTATTTTAGCAAATTTTAGAGTAAAGAAGTACATCAAATAATCCATGTGGAGACCACCTTTATTAATCCTAAAATTTATTATTAAAATATTTTAATTGCTCATATTAAAATTAAATAATTGATGAAAAAACAAAATGACAACTTTGTCCTTGCTTGTCTTCTTCATCCTGCCCCATCTCCACCACCTATAGAATCTTCCACTCGAAAATGAGAAGTGTGATAAGAATTAAAAAAACAAATCCTACCCTTACATGATAAATTGATAAAACAAGAAAGATTTCATTTTGTCCTAAAAAATATGCTAATATTGCTTGACAGTTTGACAGTGTTCCGCAGCTCTCTCGGTGTCTCCTTTAAACTACCACTCCAATTCGGACACAAAATTCAGAAAGGTGGAAGAAAAGTCTCTAGATGTTGACACATGCAAACAAGGTAATATTGCTTTTTATTCATTTGAGGTGGTATTTGCATGAGTTGTTTGGTTAGAAGAATGGAAATGAAAAAAAACAAATTCCTCCCAATATTGGTATAGTTGGGCCGACAGAAGTTAGGGAACAGAGATTTTGCCTTATTTTTTCTCTTCAAATAAAGATTTTTACAAAATAGTATGTATTCGACTTCAGCATGAATATATATTGTGAAACAAATGGTTATAGGAGCCATAAGTTTATGCCAATATGGATAAAAACATTAGGGAATTACAATGATTGGTTATTAGATTAATGATTTGATCTAATGAATCATCAATTAATTTATATGACTTATGCACTTAAGATTTAAAGTTTAATATTTAAAAGTATAATTATAAACTTATTTAAAATTTTGAACATATAACATATTTTTCAGAATTCAATTCAGTATAAATAATCTTACATTAATATATATATATATATATATATATATATATAATTATCGTACAATGTGCATGTGAATAGCAAACCGATCGGATAAGAAACTACTCATCAACCTTATTAAGATATTATTGTATATTGTCTGATGCGATCTACCCTTTCGACTGATCCGGTCCATCGATTTGATACACTTCTATTTATTGTGTGTGTTTTCCTGTAATAATAAGTGTAAGTGTGTAACCAAGAAAAAAGTACATCAATTAGGTATGATAATAATAAGGGCAAATAATTTTGAATTTATATGGTGCAGCGTGGATAGTACCACGTACATCGGTTAGGTGTGATAATAACAAAGGTATAAATGTACAATAATGAGGGTGAAGCGGGAGTAGCTTTTATACTTATTGTTCCGACTGCATCAATTAAAGTGGCTGTACTGTACGTACCTGGAGACTCATGTAAAGATAGATCATCAGCTAGGCTTATGGCTCAATGTGAACAGAATAACAGATGCCTTGGGGCTCCAGCATATTTATTTGGATTGAAATTATAAATGTTATATATAAATGTAAATCTAATGAATAAAAAAAATAAAAACAAAAATAAAAATTCTAATATTGTGATAATTAAATTACTAGTATTTTTATACTTGATTTTCAAGCATGCAATTGTTAGAGCCAACAAACATAAATGACAAACAACACTGAAAATGAAAGGACATTTATGCACATGTAATCTATACAAATCCTGTTCTCTGATCCGTGCATATTCACATGTGAGTATTATTATACGAGGTATTGTCTTATTTTGCATTCTTATCTGGCTGCCATTTTGGACTTAAATAAACTTTAATTTGTTTGGTAGAGTAGGGTAGACTAGAGAGAAATAAGATGGGTCAAAATAAAAAGAATGAGTAAATATATGATTTAATTATCAATTTGATTCTTAAATTATCTTAAATGAATTAATTTGATTTTCAAATTTTAAAAAAATCATTTTGATTTAAAATGTTCTTATTTAATAATTTGATCTTTGATAATGGGAAAGAACGAAGGGAGGAAAGAAAAGTTGAGGGTTTGAATCATCTAACTTATATTTATAATAAAACTATCAAATAAATATGTATTATATTAAATAAAGATATATTAAAAAATATTAATTAAACTTTGAAATCTTAAAACGCCAATTGTATTGAAAAAAATATAAGGCTAAAACATAAAAAAGAAATGAGGAGGGAGCGAGTAATTTTGTTTTACATGTTACTCCCTCAGTCTAATAACAAGGGTCATGTAAAAAAATATTTCAAAATACGTGTTATTTTAATTTTTTAATGTATTTTTAATTATTTTTTATTTATATCTCTAATAATTTTTTTAAGATTTTATTATGGTGTTGAATCATTTTTAGCAAAGAAGATTAAAATAAGATTAATTTTGTAAAGTTTTTGTAAAATTATTATTTGTATTTATCTATTAGTTTTTCTTGTAAAAAATTTATGATGTCACAGAAGGAGTATTAAATCTATTATTGAGATATTCATTATTTTATGAAAGTGATATATTTGGTGAGTGATTAACAATTTAAGTTATGTATATTGGTAAATAAATTGTCTTTTTTAATTATGAGTAGTGTAATTAAATCTGATGTCACTTTTTAAATCATTTAATTTTTAGATATTTTTAAAATAAAATTTAATTTTATGATATTATTAATCACTCTTATAATTAATTAATTTAAGTATTTTTATTGTTATACGTTAATGAATGGAGCTAGAGGTATAATTATTAAGGTATAATTATTAAGAATTTTCCCCTTTAATTATATGGAGTAATTTCAATTTCGATATGCATTTTGAACAACACACATTTAAGATTCTTATCAGCAAGTTATGGTGTTAGGTGAGTTACATTATAAGTTATCTCTATGGCTTATTAAATCATTTAAATGAATGTAGGATAGCATTTAATAAATTTGAATCCGTACTCGTTTTATACGGTAAAATTAATTGCTCACCACCAACCTCTCGGCTTTGAAATAACTTCAAAGAGACAGCTCGTGCCCTCAAAATTTCTTCATATTTTCATCATATACAAATTCATTGTGTTAATCATTGTAGGTGTTATGTTAAATTTCTTCATATTTTAAAAAACTCTAAAATTTTATTATTGTTTTAAAAAATCCTTATATTTGGTTTCCAAACAAATCATTTTGATGTATTATATTTTAAATTCACTTGAAAATTAATTTTCTCTCAAAATTCCTTATATTTGGTATCCAAACAAGTCATTATTTCATTATTAATTATTGTTACTATGGGTATGCTATTATCTTCATATTCAAATAAAATCCTATTTCATTTAAGTTCTATTGTCTTTAAAATATTATTGTTATGATTATACTATCATATTCAAATTTTAACCAAGTTAAATGTTTTGGAATTAGAGTATATTAACTAAAATAATTCTTCTAACAAAAGAAATACTAAGAAATTCTATTGTCTTAAAAAATTGTTGCTTATGTACAACTTCGGTTTACTTTTGATGTAGAAAACTATATAGGTGCCTCTCTACTAAGATATCTCCAGCTATCGCGTTAAAACTCAATTTTCTTTCTTAATGCTGTCTAATCATATTATGACTTATATTTTAATATATTAAAGTGATTTAAATAATTTAATTGATTGAAAGTACAGATAAAAAATAATTGTGTTGTCAACCAAATAAAAAATATTTTATATATGACTTTTAAAGTAATATTATATTTTTTTTTAAGTACAAGTAAGATTATAAGTTGATACACTCTTCAATGTAATCAAAAAATATTTTATACATTTAACATATTCTAATTAAATTTTAAGGTAATTATTTCATGACAATCAAATATCAATGATCGAATAATAATGTAATAAGTCTTTATGTTAATTGTGAGTGCATTCTATTTAAATTCTACTTCCACTTCAGTAAATTAGGTATAATACAAATTTGGAATATGAAAAGTGAATATTATTTTCTCATAATTCAAAGAGTATAATAAAGATCAGTATTTAATTTGTGCAGCTTTCATGATAAAACTATGCAAGAATTTTGGAAATCAAATCAGACTTGATTACTACAAATAAGGAAACCTTGACCAATAAATAAATCTAATTGAATATGTACAAATTACAAAGGGCCGTAATGCGCTTGCTTCATATTTTACATATGGGACAACATACAATTATAGGCCTAAATATGTTCTTCGGCCTAATCGATTTTTTATTTTTGATTTTTGTAAGTTGATTTTTCATTTTTAATTTCTGTAAATTGACTTTTTTTTTTTAATTTTGGTTCATTAAGTTTTATTTATTTATTTATATTCCTTATATGTTTATATTTTTAATTTTAGTCTCTTAAATTATATTTTTTATTTATAGTCCTCATAAATTTACATTTACATGATCAAAATTAAAAAATACAAATCTATTGGAACTAAAAAAAGAGTACGATGTCTTAAAGGAACCAAAATTAAAAATGATAACTAAAAAAAAAAACAAAAGACATATTTAAGTCACGATTATATATGTTTTATGATGGTGACATAATTATCCAATTGTAGAATATTGCCTTAGAAAAATTTTCAATGAAATGAAAAATAATTTATCTGTGTAGGTAGATGAAAATTTGTGATGGTTAACAAATTAAATACTCTATCTAATGCCTACCTGATCGGTGAAATGTTTTTGTAGAGTGTCATTCAAATCCCAGTACCATTTGTCTTTATCTCCGGCTACAACATGTACTTTTTTAAGGTTTGGAGCATTTTGGACTTTAGAGAATTTTTTCAATATTTAAGGGCACTCACTCACTACTAAACTTTCCAATAATGGGAATTTGAAGTCACACTTCTCGGAACTGCAAAAACTTGTGAGATTTTGTAGAGACACCAACTCTAAAGATTTTAATTGTCTAAACTCAATCTCTTGTACTTTTTCCTCTTCATTTTCTGCAACGATTTCCACAATCATTTCACATAAGCTTACCTTTATGGTTGTGAGTTGAACCAGGCTTTTAGCAGTTGAGGATGTCATTAAATTCCTCATCGATCTACAATTCCTCACTTCCAAATGTGTTACGTAACAGTAAGATAATTTGGATGAGGCTAAATTTGTCAATTTCATACATCGACTAATGACTAAGCGCTCTATCCTCTGAAGAAGTGGGTCATGCTCAAATCCTATCTCTTCTAAAGACAACAAACTATTTAATTCCAACTCCTTAAGTTGCATAACAACACCTATTTTATCTCGTGAAATGAGACTTGCAGGAGCCCAAATCCTTTTCAAGTGAGAAATCCCCAATGTTAAGCTTTTCAAATTGGGAAGTCTGAAGAAACCAAAAGAGAATTTCAGTATTCTTCAATCCTGCCCATACATGATATATAAATGGATAAAACAAGAAAGATTTCATATTGTCCTAAAAAATATGCTACCATGCATGTATCGTGTAGATCAGTTTTTCATCACCTGAGGAACAAAATGTATTTAGAGTAATCATCTACTATCACAAAATCATATCTTTTTCCTCCTAAGCTAAGTGTTTTAGTAAGTCCAAAGAAATATTCCAAAATTTTGAAATAATTTCTAAAATTTTGAAAATGACCAATTCTTTAATTCTAACTTTATTAATTGGAATATACTTTTTAAATTATCAATAATAAAAATTATCATACAGACTATTTATCATAAATTTGAAATATAATTTTTATATAAAAAATATTTTTTATAAATTATAACTATAATAATTTTTATATATAATAAAATATTATTTTAATTATATAAAACAAATACTTATAATTGAATAATTCACGGGTTAGAATAGTAATTTACTTATAATAATTATATAACAATTGTATTTGGATAATGAATTCCTTACCTGTTGGTGAAACAACATCTTGATTGTGGAGTTGAGATCATGGTGGAATGTTAAATCAGCGTAATCCTCCGTTGAAGTTTTAATCCCCTCAAACATTGGCGCATTTACGAATCCTTCAGAGAAAATATTCATATTGGGGCATTCAGATATGGTGGCTTCTTCCAAACATGAGAATTGCAAGGTGGCATCCCCTGAATAAAACCTTACTAGCCTTCCTAAGGATGTCAACCTTAATTTTGTGAGCCGTCCAAATATGATCTCCTTAGAAGCATCGCTTTCATCTTCTTTTTTTACTATTTCTTTTATTGATTTACATTTTTCTATATATAGGATCTTAAGTTGCACCAAACTTTTGGCAGTTGAAAATGTAAATAAATACACCATCCTTTCACAGTCCCTCACTCGCAACTCTTTGAGACTGATGAAAGATACTGCACAAGACACTAGCTGCTTTTTCTAACCGAGAGCATTTTCCAATGAATAATATTTCAAGTTTTTCATAGTATGCCTTTTCCCATGGGCGACTCCAGCTCTTTTATTAGAGGATATAAGAAATATATATATATATATATATATTAATATATAATTTTATTTTTCTATTCTAAAATAATAATTTTAAATGTTTTATAACATATACTACATTTATAAACTTATTAAATTTGTTATAAGCAGATTTAAAAAAATATATTATATATGATAAATATCATATTTAATATAATAAAGTAAATCTAAATTTTGAACAACATTAAGTACAGTGTTTATTAAGTATAATATTTTGTCAAATGATAAGAGGTTTAAAAAAATCCATAAAAACGTCCTCTTTGAAGAAAAATTACTAAAACAACTCTTACTGAAGAGTTGTTCTTCAAATTAAAGCTCTATATCAAAATATTTATTTTAATTTATATAAAAATAATAATTTATTTTAAATTTATATTTTATAATATTTTTAAAAGTAATTTTTAAAAAATAATGCAAATAGTAAAATTTTAACGAATATTTTAACCAATTATATAGATTTTTAGTGTATATAGATTTATATGAAAAGTCAGGTGTTCAAATAAAATATATCATGTTTATTATTTTTAAAGAATATAAGATTTAATAATACAATTTATCGTAATTGTAGATTATATTTAATAATTAATAAATACTATAATAAATATATTATAAGATGTAAACCGTGAAAA
>PYAF01001061.1:2316878-2361588 GCA_007407185.1 Glycine tomentella
AGTCCAGATCTAATATTTCAAGTTTTTCAGAACATGGCTTTACCCATGGGTGCTCTAACCCTATCGACTCCAGCTCTTGAAGACCAAGCAGGGTTAATTGTTTCAATCCGGGAAGTGAAACGTCATGAACTTGGAGTTCCTGAGAGGGAAATATTTCCTTCAGATCATAGCACCATTTCACTTCCAGATGTTCTAAGCTCGGTACCTTGTGAAGGAAATCAAAAGGCAAAGTGTCTTTCTTAATGTCATCATTATCAAAGGATAGATCAAGATAAGTTAATTTAAAAAGGAGGTCTTCTGGGAAATGTGCATCGCTCAACAACATAAAGTTTTCGCCATTGATTGCCAAGGTCTTCAGATTGGGAACAATCTAGCAAAGCCAAACAAATTCAAAAGTAAATGCATGTTGGTAGTTAGAATGAGGAAATATAATATGAAATTAAGAAAAAAGGAAGCACAAAAAGTTTAACTGATAATGCTTTGTTACCTTATCAACTGAGAACAGAGGTTGTTGTTCTAGCCGGCTAATTGGAGCCTCTGTAACTACTTCTTTGTGACTATTATGAAATTCTGATGTGAATAGCTTCAACTTAGGACAATTGGACACACGCAAGCTTTCTAATATGGGGCATTCCAGATGGTGTTTTCCAGGATAAAAGCAACTAAGCAGTGACAGCTCATAAAGACTCAAAGTCCACAAACAAGGGAATTTAAACAGTTCAGTTGTTGAATGTTCCGTCACATCTTCCTTTCTAACAATTTCTACCAACGTGTTACAGCTCCATATTCTAAGGGTCTTAAGTTTCCCAAGATTTCGGGCAAGGGACAAAGGGAACAGTTTTACTAAGCTTCTACATTCAGCAACAGACACTTGTTGCAAATTGGGAAAGCTGAGAATTGCTCGAGGGGTTTGGTTCCATACAGATTTCAAATTTGACAAGTCTTTTAAAGTAAGCTTTTTCAATGGAAGGACTATTCCCTTGGTGTTAGGCTCACTGTCACCTATGTCAAATATTACCTGCGCTGCATCGGAGCTATGTACCTTCAATTTTTCTAAGGTATTCAAGTAAGGAAGTACATGAGATGGAATTACAATATCTCTTTTACTTGCTCCATCAAATTCCAATTTCTTCAAACAGTCAAAGAAGTTCTCCGGAAAAGCAGGTTTGGCGTGCATAACATCCGTCATCCCAAGGTAATGGACAAGAATCATATGCTTTGAATATTCGAAAAAACCCTTAAAAGACAGAAACTCAACGTCAGATAATTGACAAGTCTCATATGCCTCATTAATTGTTAATGGCATGTGTACCACTTGGATTTAAATTTGATTGTAGAAAACTATATATACATGTGCCTCATTAATTGAGATATATGCGATTATCTCGTATTATATTTCAATACTCATTTTTGTTTTTCAAATTAAATCATGAGCTTTATTTTGGTATATATTGTTTTTGTACCATTTTTATATTGTTAAATATAAATCAGTTATTCAAGTAATTTAAAGTAAGAGCAAATCTAATAATGATGCAAATATAGAGGAATTATTCAAGTTATTTTCGGTTAGAAGTCCAAAATTTTAATATTATTATTATTCATAAAATAGCGGTTAAAGGTCAGTGACCCAGATGGCTCAAAAATGCAAAAAATATAAGAAAATGATAATGAGATGAAAATATAAGGAAAAAAAGATGACAGGACTTTTCACCCAACGTAAGCCCAAAATATAAAAAATAAAAGTAGAAGAGAAAAGAAAAGAAAAGAAGGCTGATAGAATGTTTTGGACTCACATTAGTCTTCTTATAAAGAATAAGACAACTGTTACTTCTACTCCCCTTTATTACTGACATACTCTTTTCTTCTATTTTTTTTTTTCTCTAAACTACCCTCCCAAACAAGCACGCACTCCTCCTTTTTTCTCTTTCTCCCTCTCTTATAACAACTTACAACATAATACTTTAAGCGACACTTGTTTTTTTTTTTCCTTCCTTAAATCTACTTATCCTCGATTTGAGTCCTAAAAGGTGCTATTGTGGTGATGTGGGTAGCAAATGAAGAGCCGAGCACGAGATGCGGCGATGTGGGTTCATGGACAAGAGGTGCAAAGTGCAATTGATTTTTTTTTTTTTGGGAGGATAGAGCATCACGGGAAAAAATGAGTTCCATCATTTTAAAAAATGTTTTGGAAATTTCTTTTTGTTCATTTGAGGTGGTACTTGCATGAGTTGTTTGGTTAGAAGGGTGGAAATGGAAAAAATAAATTCCTCCCAATATTATTTTAGTTGGGCCAACAGAAATTAAGGAACAGAGATTTTGCCTTATTATTTTTTCCTTCAAATAATATTTTTTAGAAAATAGTATGTTAGACTTCAACGTGAATATATATTGTGAAACAAATAGTTATAGGAGTCATAAGTTTATGCCAATGGGAAAAAACATTAGGGGATTATAATAGAAGCTTTTATGTGCAAATAGATTAGAAATCAATCCTTGTTGTCCATGTTATTTTAAGTTATGTTTGGTAAAGTGTTTTAAATAGATAAGTTTATACAATATTTTTCTATAAAATATAATTTTTTGGGGCAATTATAATTTGTTTATTTTAATTAATTTTGGGCCCATAAGAATGTTAGGCCGATTTGAAGCTGGTTCCCCGAGTGACTTGTTGCTTTTGAATTATGTTAATGAGCACTAACCTAAGTTATCGCGATCAGAAACAAGGGTCATTTGAGAGAATTAAAAATTAAATTAAGATAAGCAAATACTAACAGTTGAATTTGGATAATGAATTCCTTACCTGTTGGTGAAACAACGTCTCGATTGTCGTGTTGAGATCATCGTGGAAGGTTAAGTAAGGATCCTCTGTTGAAGTTTTAATCCCCTCAAATGTTGGCGCATCTATAATTCCTTCAGAGAATGTGTTCATACTGGGGCATTCAGCAATCGTCGCTTCTTCCAATCGCCTGAAATGCAAAGTGGCATTCCCTGAATAAAACCTTACTAGCCTGGGTAAGGAATCCAACTTTAATGTTGTGAGGCGTCCAAATATGACCTCATTAGAAGCATCTTCATCTTCTTTTTTTACTATTTCCTTCATTGATTCACATTTCTCTATAGATAGGGTCTCAAGTTGCAACAAACTTTTGGCAGTTGAGCATTTGAATAAATACTTCATCCCATCACAGTCCGTCACTCGCAACTCTTTCAGATTGATGAAAGATACTGCACAGCTCACTAATTTTTGTAACTGAGGGCAGAAGTCCAGATCTAATATTTCAAGTTTTTCAGAACATGGCTTTACCCATGGGTGCTCTAACCCTATCGACTCCAGCTCTTGAAGACCAAGCAGGGTTAATTGTTTCAATCCGGGAAGTGAAACGTCATGAACTTGGAGTTCCTGAGAGGGAAATATTTCCTTCAGATCATAGCACCATTTCACTTCCAGATGTTCTAAGCTGCGTACCTTGTGAAGGAAATCAAAAGGCAAAGTGTCTTTCTTAATGTCATCATTATCAAAGGATAGATCAAGATAAGTTAATTTAAAAAGGAGGTCTTCTGGGAAATGTGCATCGCTCAACAACATAAAGTTTTCGCCATTGATTGCCAAGGTCTTCAGATTGGGAACAATCTAGCAAAGCCAAACAAATTCAAAAGAAAATGCATGGTGGTAGTCAGAAGGAGGAAATATAATATGAAATTAAGAAAAAAGGAAGCACAAAAAGTTTAACTGATAATGCTTTGTCACCTTATCAACTGAGAACAGAGGTTGTTGTTCTAGCCGGCTAATTGGAGCCTCTGTAACTACTTCTTTGTGACTATTATGAAATTCTGATGTGAATAGCTTCAACTTAGGACAATTGGACACATGCAAGTTTTGTAATATGGGGCATTCCAGATGGTATTTTCCAGGATAAAAGCAACTAAGCAGTGAAAGACCACTAAGAAGCAAATACGACAAATAAGGGAATTTAAACATTTCAGTTGTTGCATTTTCCGTCACATCTTCCTTTCCAACGTTGGTAAAATTGTTAACAATTTCTACCAACTTGTCACAGCTCCGTATTTGAAGGGTCATAAGTTTCCCAAGATTTCGGGCAAGGAACAAAGGGAACAATTTTACCAAGCTTCTACATTCAGTAACAGACACTTGTTGCAAATTGGGAAAGCTGAGAATTGCTCGAGGGGTTTTGTTCCACACATATTTCAAATTTGACAAGTCTTTTAAAGTAAGCTTTTTCAATGGAAGGACTATTCCCTTGGTGTTAGGCTCACTGTCACCTATGTCAAATATTACCTGCGCTGCATCGGAGCTATGTACATTCAATTCTTCTAATGTATTCAAGTAAGGAAGTACATGAGATGGAATTACAATATCTCTTTTACTTGCTCCATCAAATTCCAATTTCTTCAAACAGTCAAAGAAGTTCTCCGGAAAAGCAGGTTTGTCGTGCATAACATCCGTCATCCCAAGGTAATGGACAAGAATCATATGCTTTGAATATTCGAAGAAAACCTTAAAAGCCAGAGAAACTCAACGTCAGATAATCGACAAGTCTCATATGCCTCATTAATTTTTATATAGTCAAATAGAAACCAGTTATTCAAGTAATTTTAAGTAAGAGCAAATCTAATAATGATGCAAATATAGAGGAGTTATTCAAGTTATTTTCGGTTAGAAGTCCAAAATTTTAATATTCTTATTATTATTATTATTCATAAAATAGTGGTTAAAGGTCAGTGACCCAGATGGTTGGAGAATGCAAAAAATATAAGAAAATGATAAGGAGATCAAAATATAAAGAAAAAAGATGACAGGGCTTTTCGCCCAATGCAAGCCCAAAATATAAAAAATAAAAGTAGAAGAGAAGAGAAAAGAAAAGAAGGCTGATAGAATGTTTTGGACTCACATTAGTCTTCTTATAAAGAATAAGACAACTATTACTTCTACTCCCCTTTATTACTAGTATAATCTTTTCTTCTATTTTCTTTTCTCTAAAATACCCTCCCAAACAGGCACTCCTTTTTTCTCTTTCTCCCTCTCTTATAACAACATATAATAGTTTAAGCGACGCTTGTTTTTTTTCTTAAATCTACTTATTCTCGATTTGAGTTCTAAAAGGTGCTATTGTTGTGATGTGGGTAGCAAATGAAGAGCCGAGCACGAGATGCGGCGATGTGGGTTCATGAACAAGAGGTGCAAAGTGCAATTTATTTTTTTTGGGGAGGATAAAGAATCACGGGAAAAAATGAGTTCCATCATTTTAGAAAATGTTCTGGAAATTTCTGAAATCTACTTAGGCCGATTTGAAGTTGGTTCCCCGAGTGATTTGTTGCTTTTGAATTATGTTAATAAGCACTAAGCTGAGTTATCGCGATCAGAAACAAGGGCCATTTGAGAGAATTAAAAATTAAATTAAATTAAGATAAGCTAATACTAACAATTGAATTTGGATAATGAATTCCTTACCTGTTGGTGAAATAGCGTCTCGATTGTCGTGTTGAGATCATCGTGAAAGATGAGATCTGAACCCTGCTTTGAAGTTTGAATCCCCGCAAATATTGGCGCATCTATAATTCCTTCAGAGAATGTGTTCATATTGGGGCATTCAGCAATCGTGGCTTTTTCCAAACGCGTGAAATGCAAAGTGGCATTCCCTGGATAAAACCTTACGAGCCTTGGTAAGGAATCCAACGTTAATGTTGTGAGGCGTCCAAATATGATCTCATTAGAAGCGTCTTCTTCTTCCTTTTTTACTATTTCCTTCATTGATTCACACTTATATATAGATAGGGTCTCAAGTTGCAACAAACTTTTGGCAGTTGAGAATTTGAATAAATACTCCATCCCATGACAGACCATCACTTGCAACTGTTTCAGATTGATGAAACATACTTCACAGCTCACTAATTTTTCTAACTGAGGGGACCCGACAAGATATAAACTTTGAAGGTTTTCAGAGTATGGCTTTACCCATGGGTGCTCTAACCCTATCGACTCCAGCTGTCGAAGATTATACAGTCTTAATTTTTTCAATCCAGGAAGTGAACGGTCATGAACTTGGGGTTTCCGAGAGGGAAATATCGCCTTCAGACCATAGAACCTTTGTACTAGAAGACTTTCTATGCTGGGTACCTTGTGAAGGAAATCAAAAAGCAAAGTGTCTTTCTTAATGTCATCATTATCAAAGGATAGATTAAGATAAGTTAAATTGAAAAGGAGGTCTTCTGGGAAATGTGTATCGCTCAACAACATAATGATTTGCTCATTGACTGTCAAGCTCTTCAGATTGGGAACAATCTAGCAAGGCCAAACAAATTGAAAAGAAAATGCACGGTGGTAGTTAGAAGGAGGAAAATATAATATGAAATTTAAGAGAAAAGGAAGCACAAAAAGTTTAACTGATAATGCTTTGTCACCTTATCAACTGAGAACAGAGGTTGTTGTTCCAGCCGGCTAATTGGAGCCTCTGTAACTACTTCTTTGAGACTATTATGAAATTCTGATGTAAATAGCTTCAACTTAGGACAATTGGACACATGCAAGCTTTCTAATATGGGGCATTCCAGATGGTGTTTTCCAGGATAAAAGCAACTAAGCAATGACAGCTCATAAAGACTCAAAGTCCACAAACAAGGGAATTTAAACATTTCAGTTGTTGCATGTTCCGTCACATCTTCCTTTCCAACAATTTCTACCAACGTGTTACAGCTCCATATTCTAAGGGTCTTAAGTTTCCCAAGATTTCGGGCAAGGGACAAAGGGAGCAGTTTTACCAAGCTTCTACATTCAGTAACATCCACTAGTTGCAGATTGGGAAAGCTGAGAATTCCTCGGGGGGTTTTGTTCCATACACATTTCAAATTTGACAAGCTTTTTAGAGTAAGCTTTTTCAAACGAAAGACTATTCCCATGGTGTTTGCCTCACAGTCATCCATGTCAAATATTATCTGCACTGCATCGGAACTATGTACATTCAATTCTTCTAAGGTCTTCAAGTAAGGAAGTACATGAGATGGAACCACAGTCTGTCTTATACATGCTCCATCAAATTCCAATTTCTTCAAACAGCCAAAGAAGTTCTCCGGAAAAGCAGGTTTGCCGTGCCGAACATCCTTCGTCTCAGGATAATCGACAAGGATCATTTGCTTTGAATATTGGAAAGAAACCTTCAAAGCATAGAAACTCAACGTTAGGAGTGTATGTATGGAAACTTTGGAAACTATTGTTACTATGGATTTGCTATTATCTTCATATTCAAATAAAATCCTATTTCATTTTAACTTCTAACAAGTTCTATTGTCTTAAAAATATTATTGTCATATTATATACTATCATTTTCAAATTTTAACCAAGTTACATGTTTTGATTGTAGATCGAGTATATAAACTAAAAAAATTCTTGTAACAAAAAAAATACTAAGAAATTTTATTGTCTTAAAAAAATTGTTGTTTATTATGTACCACTTAGGTTTACTTTTGATGTAGAAAACTATATATATACGTGCCTCTCTACTGAGATATCTCCAGCTATCACATTAAAATTCATTTTCCTTTCTTATTGTCTAATCATATTGTGAGTTCTATTTTGATATATTAAAGTGAACAATTTTAAATAACTCAATTAACTCAACATGATATATCAATTGTTGTATATATGTCTTCTTTACAGATAAAAAAAATAATTTCATATTGTCAACTAAATAAAAATCATTTTAGATATGAATTTTAAAGTAAGATTATAATTAAGTTTTTTTTAAGAACAAATAACATTATAAGTTGATACACTCTTAACAATGTAATCCAAAAATCTTTTTTATATTTAACACATTCTAATTAAATTTTAAGGTAATTATTTCATGATAATCAATGATCGGATAACAATGTAAAAAGTCTTTACGCTAATTGTGAGTGCATTCTATTTAAATTCTTATACTATACCCCCACTTCAGTAAATTAGTTATCATACAAATGTGAAATATGAAAAGTCAATATTATTTTCTTATAATTCAAAGAGTATAATAAAGATCAGTATTTAATTTGTGCAGCTTTCATGATATAACTATGCAAGATTTTGGAAATCAAATCAGACTTGATTACTACAAATAAGGAAACCTTGACCAACAAATAAATCTAATTGAATCTGTACAAATTACAGAAGGACATAATGCGCTTGCTTCGTATTTTACATATGGAACAACATGCATAAAATAATAGGCCTAAATATGTTTTTAGCCTCAGAATATCTTTATTTTTGATTCTTGTAAGTTTTTTTTTTTTTTAATTTTATTTTAACAAGTTTATATTTTTTCGTTTATGTAAGTATTTTTTTTTGTTTATTTTTAGTCATTGTAAATTTATATTTTTCAATTTTAGTTCATTCTATTTTTTATAGTCCCCATAAGTTTACGCTTAGGGACCAAAATTGAAAAATTATAAATTTATTGGAACTAATTAAAAAATGAGTAGGATATCTTAAAAGGACTAAAATTGAAAAAATCACAAATAAAAACATATTTAAGCCACCACAATTATATATGTTTTTATCATGGTGACATAATTATCCACTTGTATAATATTGACTTAGGAAAATTTCAATGAAATGAAAAATAATTTATCTGTGTAGGTAGATGAAAATTTGTGATGATTAACAAATTGAATACTCTATCTAATGCGTACCTGATCTGTGAAATACTTTTGTAGAGTGTCATTCAAATCACCTTCCCAGTACCATTTGTCTTTTTCTCCGACTACAACATGAACTTTTTTAAGTTTTGGAGCACTTAGGACTCTAGAGAATTTTTTCATTTGAGGGCACTCACTTACTACTAAACTTTCCAGTAATGGGAATTTGAAGTCACACTTCTCGGAACTGCAAAAACTTGTGAGATTTTGTAGAGACACCAATTCTAAAGATTTTAATTGTCTAAACTCAATCTCTTGTACTTTTTCCTCTTCATTTTCTGCAACGATTTCCACAATCATTTCACATAAGCTTACCTTCATGGTTGTGAGTTGAACCAGGCTTTTAGCAGTTGAGGATGTCATTAAATTCCTCATCGATCTACAATTCATCACTTCCAAATGTGTTATGTAACTGTAAGATACTATGGATGACGCTAATTTTGTCAATTTCATACAATGACTAATGACTAAGCGCTCTATCCTCTGAAGAAGTGGGTCATGCTCAAATCCTATCTCTTCTAAAGACAACAAATTCTGTAATTCCAGCTCCTTAAGTTGCATAACAACACCTATTTTATCAAGTGAATTAATGAGGCTTGCAGGTACCCAAATCCTTTTCAAGTGACAAAACCCCAATGTTAAGCTTTTCAAATTGGGAAATCTATGAAGAAACCAAAAGAGAATTTCAGTATTCTTCAATCCATACAAGAGAAGTCTTTGTAGTTTGTGCATTCTGTGAACTCTAACAATGTATTTCTGCAACCACTCTGCTTCCTTCAAGCTCATTGCCATAGATTCCAAGTTGTATATCACCTAAAATATATATAAATAAAAAAGACTTATCAATATTGAAGCATACTTGGAACCACTCAAAAAGATATTTATAATGTGTCATTTTTTTTATAAGAAATAAATGACATATTCGCACACCTTCAGTGAGAGATTCTTAACTCATTCTTTTATTATGTACCTTTTCTGTAGCCAAAACAATTGGCTTCACTTGTGAGTTTGTGATGTCTGTAGTGAGCCCTTCCAGCTTGAAACAATTGAGTATGGACAATTTCTTCAATGATGGCCACTCTAAAGCGTGATTTCCTCTGTAGAAACTCACAAGTTCAAATGAGTATTGTAACGATACAGTGTTTAGCTGAGGAAACTTAAAGGTGATAGCATTTTCATTTGAACCATTGTCCCAAGCAACAATCTCCTTCATTTCCCGGCAGTTGTATACATCAAGGATTTCCAGTTTTTCTAACTCAGTGGCAACAGAAAATGGAAAGAGATGTTTTAAATTTGGACTGTCATTAATGCTTATGCTTTTCAGATTATTATATTTAAGTATTTCACTGCTGCCATCCTTCCATATGTACACCAAATTTGGCAACACCTCTAGAAATACATTTTGCAAGTTTGTTTCATTCCTATCTCCAGTTTGTGGAATATTTTCAAAGTCAAATATGTTTTCCACTAACTTGCAATCTGTAATTGTCAAACTTTGAAGGCTCTGAAATCTTTGCCCCATATAACTAGGAAAAATCGTAACAAGTTTGTGGCACTTTCTTATTATCAAAGATTCCAAACTGTGAAAGGAATGAAGACCAATATGGGGTTGCCAAATGGCATTAAGTTTCTCCATGCCGATGATCTCCATTTTCTTCAACCTAGGAAAAACATCAATATTCTGCTGCAGAAAAAAGTAAATGTTAGGTGAGAGGATAAAAGACCTAAACAATTAATGCGATTAAACAACAAATGATAGTAATAATCAAAGTCAATATTAAATGAATCCACACACCTCTGCATGTTCTGGACAAAATATATCCTCCATCATTTCACATGCACTTACAAAAAGGCTTTGTAGGTTCATCAAACTTCCAGCCATGGAGAATGACAGTAAATATTTTAAATTACCACAATCTGTAACACTCAATGTAAGCAAATTTTGAAAACAATTCTGAGATTGGTCACTCCATATCTTCTGGATGTTGATTGAGGATAACTCCAACCATTCTAATTTGGGAATTGAAACCTGTAAGAACATATATAATTCATGTCTCAACAATAATATTTTGATTTTATAAATTGATGTACCCAAGAGAAATGACAAAACTTAAATGATCACGACTTTTTACTTCTTTTAGAGGAATAACATACAAATTAAACATTAGAGATTATAAAGGACACATTTATGATTATGTTTTTACATACCTTTTCATTGAAGAGTGATATGCAAGAATTTGTGGCACCTTGCTCAACTTCAGTGATAATATCTTTGTTCCTGTTTTGCACTTGGACTTCTAATGATTGTGCACTACAAGGCATCTTGTCATTGGTATATAAACAAGCAAATGCTGGTAAATATTTTAATGTTAAAACTCGTAATTGAGGGAACTCAATCTTGTCATCACTGATAGTATGCGTTTGTCTTTCGACAGAAACTATCTCCTTCAGAGAATCACAGTCACACACTTCAATTGTTTCAAGCATGGTGAGAAGCCCGACCATGAAAATTGGAAAAATGTTTTCCAATTTAATACATGCTTTAATCTTGATAATTTTTAATCCGCAAAAAGAGGCCTCTGTAAGCTGATTGTCACATATTTTCTCCAACTTATCCAGTTTGTAAAGACACATGGACTCCAATTTGGGAAAAACCAGTAAAGGGTGAAACTGCTCCACTGAGTTGATAATATATTGAATACCAAAATTGTTTAAAATGGTTAAATGTTTCAAATACGGAAATCCTTCAACATTTAATTCATAAAAAACATCATGAACGTCATTGAGTTCTCCCAGCAGCAAATATTCCACACTCTTGAACAGCATTTTAACCCATGTTTTAGAGTGAATGTCAATACCTTCTTTTAGGTTCAATGCCAAAAATTTCCCTTCTTCATACATGTTCGGGATTTTGAATTCTCCCACTGTAAGCATGTTGAATTCACCAATGACAATCTTGTAACTATCCAACATGTCAAAAAACAAGTTCTGCGGCAAATGGCAAACATTCTGAATGTGTATGTCTAGATTTTGCAACTGATTCAAGTACCTCAACTCAGAAAGACTACTAGCATTTTGACTTTGGATATTCTCCTCAGCCTCCGACAGAATCAAGCTGTCTCTCATGTAAAACTCTTCCAAACTGTTCATCCTTGATATGATATTGGAAGGTATTATTCTTAATTTTGAGCAATTGCTTAAGTCAAAAAGTTGCAGCTTATCCAATTGCCCAAATTCAAGAGGCAAACTTTCAATGTTAGATCCTGAAAGAGTGAGAATTCGTAATTTCTTCAACTCTCCAATGATTGATAAGTTCTCTCTTAGAGTGCATCTCTCCAAACTAAGCATTCTCAGTTTTTTTAGGCATTTAATAGAAGGAGGTAAGCGTGAAAGATTGACACCAGTCAATATCAAGACTCTGAGTTCAATCATATCTTTAAAAAAGTCATCTGGTATTTTCAAAAAATCATCTTTACTGTCAATATGTAAGACTTCAAGTCTAGGACAGTGTATACTCTCAGGAAGCTCATCATTGATATCACAGAAGTGTAAACATATAGCAGTGTACCTTTCAAGTTCATCTTTGTGCGGCCACTCATCTAGTATGCCATTTTTCATAAAAAATACATGTTTTTCTTTGGATGATATTGAAAGAGCAACATCCCGCACAATGTCATGCATGTTGAAGCGGTCACGAGAGTAACTTTCAACCAACAAAGTTGATTCTTTTAGCTCTTCTATCAGCCTATTTACTTTGTTTCTCGCTTCTCTAATTGTGTGGACCCCTTGAAGCAAACCCAACCCGATACCCAACTTCACCAAGTTCATAATCAATGCATCATTTCCCATTCTAGCACACAGTAAAAAAATATTTTTCAGCTGCTCATTTTTTAGATGATTGTAGCTCAACTTTACAGAGAACTCCATAGATTCGTGCCCTTCTGTAAAACTTTGTCTTTTAATTTGTTGACAGACATCCTGCCATACAAAGGAGCTTTTATTCTTTAGTGCCTTTCCTATGGAAACTAATGCTATAGGCAATCCATCACACATTTTGGCAATTTCAATGGCTTTCTCATCAAACTCAAAACTTTGGACATGTATTCCCGCCACTTTCTTAAGCAAAGTCTTTGCCTCAATTTCATCAAGGACTCCTACCGAGAAAGTTGATCTCTCCTTCACATCCATTTTATTACATATGACTTCTTTACTTCTAGATGTTAGAAGAATCTTGCATCCCTTGTGATCACCTGATAGGTTTTCTTTTTTTATCATATTGGAATCAACGGATAACTTGTCTTTTTTCATCTTATTGAAATCGACAGGTAACTTGTCTTCTGTCATCATATTGAAATCGGCAGAAAACACTTCTTTTTCCATCTTATTGTAACCAATATCAGATAAATCATTGACATCCTGTTGGCTTCCATCATCATTCTCACTATGTGGAATCCCCAATATATTCAAGTTCAATCCATCCCAGAGATCATCTAGGATTATAAGGGTGTTCTCCTTTTCTTTCTTTAACCTCTTTTGAATGCGATCTGCTCTTACAATTTCACTTTCCTCTTCCAATCTCATTCCCAACATCTCAGCAATTTGTCCTTGAATTTTTTTTATGTCAGGAATTCTTGTTACATTTGCCATGACCACTATATTGAACAACTTCTTTTCTTGAGCTCTGTTAGCAACTTCTTTGACTAAAGTAGTCTTACCCACACCACCAGCCCCATAAACTCCAACAATATTAACTGTCGAGTCTTCCAGTGCTTTCATAATCTTCTCCACAGTTTCATTTCTCGACCCAAAGCTCACATAACCAGTGTTTGACAAAGCAGCATCGAAGGATGGGCCCAACCGATATGAAACTTTATCAAACTTTTTATTTGAATGTCCATCCTCTTTGATTTCCTCTACCATCTTTGTAGCATTTCTGCCTAACCGATACCTCAAACACAAGCTATTTTGAAAGATCAATCTAATGGAACACCTTGTCTGTGCATGGCGTTCATCAGTAATAAAGCACTCATATTTTTTTATCTTTTCATCTACATGGTTTAACCAATGCTGAACGTCATCTTCAATTTCATCTCCGTTCTTCTCTGCATCCTTAACTTGATTTTGAACCCTCTTCCTATTATCATGCAGCCTCTCAATGTATTGTTCCACCTCTTTAAATTTGTCTTTGTAATTTAATATGTAACCCACCTTTCGTTTGAGTGCTTGTATTGTAGTTTCCAGTGCCCTTTCGGTAATGGCAGAGGTAATTGGGTCCATGCTCCCTTGACAATTGACACTTTCTTCTTGTTTCTTTGGTTCCTGCTAGGACTGCCACTTTTTCCTGAATGTTAACATATAAAAATTTTCAAAAATGATGAAACAAAAGGACACATTCACAAAACATTCAGCAAATTAATAAAACAGATTAGATTTGAGCTATGCTGTCAGGTTGTCTGTTAATATCTGTTAGTGGGAGAGTTGATTATATTTTTGTGCATACATCCCCAAACGTACATTCTCTAATTATTTATCACCTTCGATAGGATCTTAATTAACTCCTCCAATTTGATTCTTAACCTGTTTCCAAACTAGTTAGACTATTTGGATATAAAACCAAACCGGTTAAAATAGTAAAGAATCAATTCGGTTTGATTTTTTTACTGAACTAGTTTTTGCACACCCCTGTATATGTGAATGGTTATAATATGGTGCCCTCTTTGCACAAGCTTGGAAGGATCATGAAGGGTGACCATTACAACATTTGGAGCTAAATTAATCCTTACTGATTCGAACGAATAGGAGAATAGTATACGGATTTTGATGTTTTGGAATCTAACACAAATGCTTTCATATGCTGCAACAATTTTCAAACCTAGCCAATACTAAAGTTACCTGAACCTAAATTGTTATTTCTCTTTAAACTATTTCATGGGAAAAAGAAAATCTGTAAAACTATGCTTCTAATATACTTCTGTAACACTTGGTTGCCCTTATGTTTAATACTACATAGTTTTGAAAACAATGATGTTTACACGGTGAATCTATTTATCTATCTAGTTATATCTATAAAGTCGTTTAAGCTGCAAAGCATGACACTTCCATGCCAATATAATTTTTTTTTGCCATATCACATGTTCTACTGATATGTTATCCTACGCCTTTTCATGCCTTTGTAAACTCATTTATCATCACATTACATTTTATGCAATCTATTTCTTCGTCACATCACATGTTGATAAAAAAAATATATTTTCTTAAAATCTAAGTTGGATTGAAAATTCTTTTTACATAGATTATACATATGAAATTTTATACTAATAAAAAATTATTTGTTAACTCATTCATATAAAATAAAATCAACTTAATATAAAAATTTCAAAATATAATAAAATATGAATCATTTTATTACCTTATTGTTATTCAATTTTGACAAAATTTGACACAAACTATCTTGGTAATGTGTAAATATAATTCAATGGATGAATAGATAAAAATCACATTTTATATCAATTTATTGATAGAGTAATAGTTGTGAAAATTACATAGTATAATTTGATCTCTCTTTCTCTCTCTCTCTCTCTCTCTCTCTCTATATATATATATATATATATATATATATCAAATTAAAAATCCAATTCAACCTATTCAAACTCATTCATGTATAAGTTGGATAACGGGTTTTGATTTTTAAACCCATAAACTCAACTAGTTGACATGACATTATCTTAAGTATATTATTTAATTATATACATATCTTAAATTATAAAAAATAAAAATATTAGTGAATAAATTGTTAGAAAAATACAAAATTTCTTGATTATTAATTGTTTAGTAACCTAGGTTAAATTTGGCTAAAAGGTTTATCTATTCTTACTCATAAAAGATTATTCAAATAATAAATAAATTATAATCTAAGAAATACAAAAGCTTTAAAATGAGCACTTGTTTTTAATTGAAAAACATATAAGACCTTTTATTGGGTATTCCATAGAATTAATATTGGCATAGGTACTATTAGATTAAAGATGTGTTTGATGACCAGGAGATGTGTTGCAAGATGTGAGGTAAGATATTGAGATTAAATGGAATCTTTTGTCAATAAGCATGTTTGATATTTTGGGATACTCTACCAAAATATAACATGGCCTGATTGAGATTTCAAATGGACCCATAATTGTTGCTAGGGGTGTTAAAAGGAATGGTTTGTATATTCTGGATGGTTCAACTGTTATTTCTCACGCATCTGTAGCTAGTCAAATCTTACAGGATAAGACTAAACCTTGGCTTCTTAGACTAAGGCATGCTAGTGAAAGAGGTTTGGTCGAAGTGGAAAAACATAATATGTTGAGTCATGATAAATTGGATAGACTAGAATTTTGTGATCATTGTATATTGGGTAAGTCTCATAGAGTGAAGTTTGGGACTGATTGTTTCTAGTAGGCCCTTTGAGTATGTTCATTCAAAACCTATGGGGTCCTTCAAGGGTGATGATTCATGGAGGGAGTTCCCACATTTTCTCACACTTATTGATGATTTATCTAGAAGAGTGTGGATTTATATGTTGAAGAATAAGTTTGAAACATTTCAAAGGTTCAAGGAGTGGCACACACTTGTGGAAAATCAGCAGGGAACAAAATTGAAAGTTTTGAGGACTGACAATGGACTGGAATTTGTTTTAGAATAGTTTAATGTGTTTTGCAAGAAATTGGGAATTAAGAGACATAAGACCGTAGCAAGAAATTCCTCAACAAAATGGCCTAAATGAGAGAATGAACATGACCATTTTGGAACAAGTGAGGTGCACACTTTTAGGAGCAGGTCTGCCTAAGATCTGGGGTAAAGCTATAAATATTGCAATGTATCTGATAGACAGATGTCCATTATCTGCACTTGACTCTAAGCACCTATGAAAGTTTGGAGTGGGAAACCAACAAACTATTTCAACTTCAGGGTGTTTGGTGCTTTGGCATTTGCACATATCAAACAAGACATACAAGATGTCGGGCTGTGAAGTTTATCTTCATTGGATACCCAGATAGAGTCAAGGGTGATAAGTTATGGAAGCTGGATCCTGGAGAGTCAAGATGCTTTATCAGCAAGGATGTCACATTTGATGAAACCAGAATAGGGACGATGTGAAAAAACCTAGAAGGGAGCAAGGAGAAAGCCAAGCTTGAGGTGGAGTCTCCTACTCATGATTCAAGAGATGAACACCTTATAAGATCAGATGAAGTAGGTCATATACAAACAACAGACTCAGGAAGAACAACCATAACATATTGGAATGAACAAGTCCAATTTCATCTTGGTGGTTTGGATCTTGATCTTGCTATATTGGAAGAGAAGCCTGCTACTATTATTGATGTCAGTAGCAATGAAGATAAAGTCCATTATAAAGCATGGGAAAGATCTAACATACTCAGCCTAATGTACATGAGAATGATCGACTGTTGTAGACAGTATTAAGGAAGCTCTCCCTAAGACTGATAGTACTAAAGAGTTTATAGGATTAGTAGGAGAGCACTCTCAAGCAACATATAAGTATCTTCCTGGGACATTAATGAGGACACTGACCACCATGAAGTTTCATGGTTCACATACTATGCATGAGCATGTCATTGAGATGACAAATATTGCAGCAAGACTTAAGACCTTTGGAATGGTCGTGAATGAGAACTTCCTTGTTCAGTTTATTCTGAACTCATTACCATTTGAGTATGGCCTGTTCCAAATGGAATGTGCATGAATTGCACATTATGTTAGTTTAGGAAGAAATGAGGCTCAAGAATCAAGGAAGTCACTCAGTCCATTATGTAAGGCACCAAGGGAATCAAGGAGCTGGAAAGAAATTTGTGAAGAAGCATGATAAAGGCAAAGGGCCATTAAAGATCAATGATGGCTCTATGCAAATCTAGAAAAAGGCATCAAAGAGCAGTAATTGCCATTTCTATGGGAAATCTGGACGCTTCTAGAAGGATTGCCCAAAGCGTAAGTCTTGGTTCGAAAAGAAAGGTGAGTTTAATGCTTACGTACGTTTCGATTCAAATTTAACTAAAGTTCCCCATAATACATATTGGATTGATTCTGGATGTATGACTCATGTTTTTAATACTATGTAGGGATTCATTACAATCCAAACCATAAGCCCAAATGAGAAATTCGTCTTCATGGGGAATAGTGTTAAACCTCCAGTGGAAATAGTCTGGACTTATCGTTTAAAACTTAACATTATATGTCATTTAGATTTTCTAAAAACTCTTAATTGTACCTATTTTATCTAGGAATTTAGTTTCATTATCTAAATATTACTGGACATTCTTTTAATTTTAGTAAAGGATGTTTCAGTTTATTTAAGCATAATCATCTCATTGGTACTGGTGTTCTTTGTGATGGTTTATATAAATTGAAATTACTTAGTTTGTATGCTAAAATTGTTTTAACTCTGCATATAATGTTGGCATAAATGTTTAGGTCACATTTCTAGAGAAAGGATGGAAAGATTAATAAAGAATGAAATTCTTCGCGATCTAGATTTTACGGATCTAAATATTTGTGTGGATTGTATTAAGGAAAAACAAAAAAAAAAACATACAAAGAAAAGAGCTACAAGAAGCACTCAACTTTTTGAAATTGTACAAACTAATATTTGTGGGCCTTTTGATGTAAATTCTTTCATAAAGAAATGGTACTTTATCACCTATATTGATTACTATTTACTTTATGGTTATGTCTAGTTACTGCATGAGAAATCTCAAGCAGTGGATGCATTAGAAATTTACTTGAATGAAATAGAAAGACAATTAGACAAAAAGGAGAGAGTTGTTAGGTTTGATAGAGGTGGTGAGTATTATGGAAGGTACAATAAAACAGGACAACACCTAAGTCCATTTGCTAAACTCTTTCAAAAAGGTGGCATTTGTGCACAATACACAATGCTTAGTACACCACAACAAAATGATATATCAGAAAGGCGTAATAGAACTTTAATGGATATGGTTAGGACTATGTTAAGCAATTCATCTTTAACTGTATCTTTGTGGATGTATGCCTTGAAAACTGCCTTGTATTTGTTGAATAGGGTTCCTAGTAAGGTATCTCCAAAGACACCTTTTGAACTATGGATGAATAGGAAATCTAGTATAAGGCATTTGCATGTCTGGGTTTGTTAGGCATAAATAAGGATTTATAATCCACAAGTAATATAATCCACAAGTAAGAAAATTGGATGCAAGAAAAATCAGTGGATATTTCATTGATTATCCATAAAAGTCAAAGGGGTATATGTTTTACTATCCTAATCATAGTATGAAAGTTGTCGAAACTGAAAAATGCAAGGTTCATTGAAAATGGTGAAATCAGTGGGAGTATAGTTCCACAGAATGTGGAAATTAAAGAAATTAGAGTGCAAGTCTCTTTAACTTGTGCCTCTAGTAGTAAGGTGATTGTTCCTCCAGTTGTTCTTCCAAACAACAATGAAGAAGAGCAACACAATAATGAGTCCATGATACGTAATGAACCTATTGTGGAAGAACCACAAGAAGTAGCACTAAGGAGGTCTCAAAGAGAAAGGAGATCAGCTATTTCAAATGACTATGTGGTATATCTACATGAAATAGAAATAAACTTAAGCATAAATGATAATGGTCCAGTTTCATTTTCACAAGTTGTAAGTTGTGATAATTATTGGAAGTGGTTAGATGCCACGAAAGAAGAGCTAAATTCCATCAAAGATAATGGTGTTTTGGACCTCATAGAATTGTCAACTAGTTGTAAGAGAGTTGGTTGTAAGTTGGTCTTCAAGACTAAACGTGACTCTCATGGTAACCTTGAACTTTACAAGGCTAGACTTGTTGCTACGGGATTTACTCAGAAAGATGACAATGATTATGAAGAGACATGTTCATCGGTTGCAGGAAAAGATTCTTTCAAGATTATCATGGCATTAGTAACCCATAATGACTTGGAGCTAGATTAGATGGATGTGAAAACTTCCTTTCTTAATGGAGATTTAGAGGATAATGTTTATATGGACCAACCAATGGGGTTCTCAACTGAAGGAAAGGACACGTGGTGTGCAAATTAAAGAAATCAATATATGGTCTTAAGCAAGCTTCCTACCAATGGTATTTGAAGTTTAATGATACCATTATTTCCTTTGGATTTAAGAAAAGTGTTGTTCAGAAGGTCAATGGGAGTAAGGTTATTTTTCTAATTCTGCATGTTGATTATATCTTGCTTGCAACTAATGATCTTGGTCTTCTTCATGAGACTAAGAAGTTTCTCTCTAGCAACTTTGAAATGAGAGATATGGGTGAGGCAAGCTATGTGACGGGGATAGAAATATTTCGAAATAGATCACAAGGATGGTTAGGCTTCTCTCAAAAAGCATATATCAATAAAGTACAAGAGAGGTTTAAGATGGAAAAGTTCTCGGCATCACCTGTTCCAATTCAGAAAGCAGACAAATTTTGTCTTGCACAATGTCCTAAAAATGATCTGGAATAAAAACAAATGGAAATAATTTTGCATACATCAGTTGTTGGGAGTATTGTGTATGCTCAGATTTGTACTCTGATAATTGCTATACATACGTAAAGTTACATGTAAATGACTTAGCAATTATCTCATCTTTTCCTATTTCAATGCTTCTTTTTGTAATTAAAATGTAGAAATCAGCTTCTTCTAAGTTTTTATCTAGTAAATGCTAAGTTTAGTTGATTTATGAGGTGTTGGTTGTGTTTTTGTAGATATTTCATTGCAAGGAAAGGAAAAGAGAATTGAAGGTCTGAAGCTGCTCGCTCAACGCGCCAGATGCCCACTCAGCGCGACTAGCTCACTTAGCGCGTAGTTACTTATCCAGTTGAACAATGAAGGTGCGCTGAGCGCGGACCACAACTCTAGGTTGCTGTTAAAAGGAAAATTTAGGGCATGAAAAGGGGATCTAGAGTTTTAGAGGGCCAGAGGTAAAGCTAGGGTACGAGTGAAGGGAGAAATCCCACTCATTTAGGGACCTCTTCATTCATTTTCTTCCATTCTTCTTGCTTTCCCTTGTAGTTGTAAGCCATCTCTTGACAATGAGAGCCTAACCGATCCATTGTTGGGGTTCAACACCCAAACACTCTTGATGTAATGATTCTAGCTATCTATTTAATGTTATCTTCGTATCATTGTTGTTTGTATAAGCTTTATTCATGTTTATGGTTTAATCTCCCATTTGCATGCTTGTTATTGGGTTTTAATGCATTGGAAAATGGTTAGTCCCTTGAAACTGAAAAACACTTCTAAATAATATCACGTCTGGGGATAGACTGATTTTGTTTAGCCTAGGTTACATTATGCATCTTTACTCTTAATGCAAATTATTTGATGGAGCATGCTGAGGGATTGAGAGTGAAATTAGGTAATTTAGGATCTACCACTTGAGGAATCAAGGTTAGAATATAGTAGTAGAAGAAGTTGAGCGAATTTAACATTGAATAGAGAAATATCTTTAACATTGCATCAATGATAGTTTCGATGAGTTGGACCCCAACATGGGACAAACCTCTGAATCAATCGGTAATTCACCCCCTAAGTGTTTGTTTTATATCCCTTTATTGTGTTTTGTTTAACTACCTTTAATTATATTGAATTTTACATTTTCGCATTAGGATTATAAGTTATCAAATTCAATTCGCATTTGCTTAAAATTAGAAATATATTAACTCTGAGTACAAGCATAGTCCCAATGGAATTCGACACTTGGACTTACTGTTTATTCATTACTTGGACAATCGGTGTGCTTGCCGATCGTTTAACAAGTTTTTGGCACTGTTGCCAGGGACTTTGTTCCTTGTACTCGGTAGTTTGTATATCCTAAGTTTAAGCATTGTTTCTTTTGGTTTCTAGTTCTTGTGTTGTATTGTGCTAACTGTATTGTGTTGTATTGTGTTAAGTAAAAGAAGAAAAAGAAAAGAGAAAAATAGAAAAGAAGAAAACTATATTTTTCTTGTGAGTCTTTGCTTGCAGGGTGGAACCTGACCCATGGAAGATATTTGGAGTATCATGCTCAGACAATTAGGGGCTAGTCACCCACTAACATGTCCCTTGCAATGATATGGATGGAGCTTTATGGATACATGTTGTTCATGGAGTTTCTAGCTAAGAAGCGAAAATGCAAGGAAGATGTGTTTAATGTGACCTTCATGCCACCTTGAAGGCTTTCCTCCCATCAAGCTAGTGACGTTAAATAAGCGCTTACTGGGAGGCAACCCAGGATTTCTTTCCTTAACTCTGTAATTAGAATAATTATGTTGATTAATTGCTTTGTGTCTAAGTGTTGGTGTGTTCTGTGTGTTAGTATTGTAATTAATTTTGTATGTTGTGTTTATTCTATTTGTCTTTAATGTAGTTTTTACTGGCGTGCAAAGTGTGACACTTTGTGTTTGTCTGGCACGCTGAGCGTGAAAATCTCGAGCTAAGCGTGGACCTACTATTCAGCAGAGGCACTAAGTGTGCATGCCGCGCTTAGTCCAATTTCTTCTTTGTCTAAATTTATTTTGAATTTTGCTAAGCGCGAAACTATGGCGCAGGAAGTTTTGACTTCCAACATCCGCTAAGCCAACCATTCTCGTGCTAAGCGGGCTCAGATTTTGAAAAAAAGAGACTATTATTACTTTTTAATTAGTTTTATTAATTTTTTTATTTTTTTTGGTGGGGTCTAACAGTTGGCGCTAAGCGCACATCTGATCGCTAAGCGCACCCCGCACCTACAAGTAATGTATTTTACTGTCCAAGCTGTCTTGCTCACTTATCCCATTTTCTCTCCCTAACCTTTTCACTCTCTCATTCTTTCGTTGTTGTGTCTTCTATCTTCTTACTGCATTTCTTTCATCTTCATTCATCCAACCCTCTTGCTCCCAAGTATGTTTATGTCTATACTTTAGTTTTTCTTTTGTTCTTTTTATTATGATGAGTTTATGTGTTTTCATTCGATTTGTGTTCTTGCTGTGATATTGTATATATTAGGTTGTTAGTGAATAGATTGTTTGGTTGATGTTATTGGCTATGTTGTTGTTGTTGTTGTAAGTAGCATGCATTGTCTTAATTTTGGGTTCCCTTTTGTTGTTATATGTTGTGCTATTGTTCTGGTAAACGATGAGCTTGCTAAGCACGCCCATGCATGCTTAGCGAGTTCATACGTTTTGGAAATTTTTGAGTCTGTGTATTGTCTCGCTAAGCGCACCTTTTTACGCTTAGAGAGATCGTATTGTGTATGCATTTCTGGGCTAACTTGCTAAGCGCGCCCATGAATTTCTAGGTTTTGTTTAAGTGTTCATGCATTGTTATTGTGTTTCATTTAAGGTGTTCACCCAGTTCTGAAATTTTTCTAGAATCTGGTGCCTACAAAGTGTGCCTTTGCTCGCTTAGCGGGCACCCCTTATCTGTTGAATTATTGGTAGGCTAAGCACGCCTGCTCGTACTGAGCCTAGCCAAACTATTTGCCACACCAGTAGTCCGCTAAATGTGCTAGTTCACGCTAAGCGGGCCTTGTTGTTTCTTGTGCAGCAAGGGGCGTTGAGCGCGCCAAACTGCGCTAAGCACCGCCCGACATTTGGGCTTTCTGCAGCCTTGCTAAGTGCGCTTGTTCGCACTAAGCTATAATATGTTAATTTTTAATTTTTATTATGTTTTAATTAATGGTAATTGGGTTGAGCGCGCCCGCTCGCGCTAAGCCCAAATACCTCTCTGTCTGATTTGTCAAGTTAAACACGCTAAGCGTGCCTTGTCGCGCTGAACGCACCTACTTTTATCATAAGCACCTTTTTACTTTGGGCTAAGCAGGACTTACGCGCTAAACCCAAATTCTTCTCTATCTGAAATTTAATTGAATTGCACTAAGCGTGCCAATATTATGCTCAGCGCGAGAGTATTCAGCAGAGGTTGCGCTAAGTGCGCCAGCTCACGCTAAGCCCAAACCTTTTGTTAATGCTTATTTTTAAGGGCGCGTTAAGCGCACATATGCTCGCTAAGCGCAACCCCTCTATCTAGTTTTAGTTTACTTTTGTTTTTTTTTCTAATATTTTGTTTAAATTTCTTTTTATTGTCCTTTTTGCAAATGACCTCTAGGAAGAGACAAGGCTCCGTCTCCCAGCCTCGCCAGGAACCCGACACCATTCATGGTACTTGGGATTATAAAAGCTTCAACTCACAGATGGCTTGGGTGAGGTACTACGAGAATGTTCACCTCAGGAACATTTTTCCTGATAGGCGAGTTACTTTGGAGCTAGGCCAGTATGACAAATTCTTACATGAGCTTTAGAGGCGTCACTGGGATAAGAAGCTCACAAAGCTACCGAAGAGTAACATTGGTGTGGCCTTAGTCAAGGAATTTTATTCTAACATTTATGACCCTGATGAGAAGGCACCCAAGCAGAGCAAGATCAGAGGGAAGACGATTTGTTTTGATGCCCAGACATTGAACCAATTCCTTCAGATCCCGATGATTCTCGAAGTAGACTCTCAGCTGACCACATTCTCTCAGTTCCTCCACATCTATCCCGACCCACCAGCCATTGAGGCCAAACTTTGTACGTCTAGCAAACATTTCATGCCAAACGCCAAGGGAGTTTTGTGGAAGATTCTACAGAAGGACATGACCACCCTCGCCCAGACGTGAAGTGTCCTGTCTTACTCCAACCTAGATTTGATGATGTGTTGCAAACACATCTTAGTTTTAGGTTATATTTTGATTAAATAATTAGGAATTAGATTAGTTTTATTTAGTCTATTAATATTATTTTATTTTATCTTATTTCAATATCAATCGTGCAATTTCAGGTCAAAAGAGGAGAATAAAAGGCAAGAAAAGAAGAAAAGCGATCCGCGCGAACCGCGCCATAAGCCAAAATCAGAAGTCCAGTTTCGAAGACTCCACGCGATCCGCGTGGGAACCGCGCCACTTAGTCGAATCTTCCGCGCGGTCCGCGCTAGAAGTCGCGCGATCCGCGCCACAGGGCCTGGAAGTAATTTTAACTCGAATGAACCGCGCGATTAGCGCGGTATCCACGCGATCAGCGCCACAGATTCAAATAGATGGCACGAGTAGCGCCGTAACCCGCGCCAGCCGCGCTGCGAGGACGCTGTTTCCTTAATTAAAAAGATTGAGTTCGAAAATTAGCCCAGAAGGTTGCTTTGTTACTCTAATTAAATCTATCTATAAATAAAGACATCTGGGACTGACTCTAGGCATCCATTCTATCATCTAATAATTCTCCAATACACTCTCTCTCTCTGATTCTAAACCTTTGGAGGTCAAGGATCAAGGCTAGGTCACTACAGAATGTTTTATTTGACAACTTTTGGGTTCTTGAAGCCTATGGCAGACTAAACTTGTATTGTGGGAAGGCCATGAACTGATGTAACTCCTCTGTAACTTGATTGGTATTGAACTATAAATGTTGTTTTGATTATTTTATTCTATTCTGTTCTTCTTGTTTATTATTATTTGGAATTGGCCGTTCTATCTAAGTATTGAGGGTTAGAATTCGCAATGGGGACGTTGGGGTTCTAATTTTTGACCTGTTTAGAATAATAGTTGTTCTTCACCTAGGAATAGGGATGCGTGGCTACAGACATTATAATATAGTCTTTTGTATGCTTAATTTGATAGATTTCACCAAGGAATTAAGTCTTCGATTCAGGTTAAAGGGTTAATTCACTAAGGAATTAGGGATTAACTAACTTAGGAAAGATTTATTTTCTGAATAATCATAACAAGAACACATAGGATTTATTCTCTGAATACGTAGTTTGACAGAATCGCTAAGGGTTTAGGGTTCTCGATCGAATTAAAGGGTTAAGTCGCTAGTTATCTAGGATTTACAATTATAGGAGAGATTTATCTTGTGTGTAACCTAAGCTAATAAACCAATCAAGTGAAAGAGGTAGGGAACAAAAGGGATTGTGCCTGACCACAATTGTTTCTTTCTTTGGTAATATTTTAATTATATTACTGCACTTATTTTAATTTCAGTTTTAATCCAACTCTTCAACACAACAACAACAAATCTTTTGTTATTTTCTGTTTTTGTTCCAATCGTTTAGAACTAATTTTACTGTGAATTTCACCCCAATCCCTGTGGAGAACGATACTCTACTTACCCACTCTTATTACTTGTAACGATCGGTGCACTTGCCGTAATAAATCGCAACATCTGACCTCTCATACCTCTGACCTCAACATGGAACGACCTCGGTTAGTGTACGACATCATCATGTAGATGGACATGGATGTAGGCAACATGATTTCTTCAAAGATTACACAGATCGCCAGTCTAGTTCCATCAGACTCGGTTTCCTTATCACAGCTCTTTGCGACGCACAGGGAGTCCACTTTAACACGCTCGCCTTCGAGTCCCTGAGCCCTGCTATCAGCATTGCATATATCCAAAAGAACTGCTAGCATCCCACAGATACTTCCATGTCATTTCCTGGGAGCAAGAAGGCTAGAGGTCGTGAGGCCCCGCCTGCTGATGCCGAGGCTACTGCTACTGATGCTGCCCCTAGCCATCCTTCTTCCCCGCATCCTTCTCCATCCATTCCTCATGATCAGCTGATGCTAATGCTCTTGAGCCTTCACCAGTGCCAATATCTCCTTATGCAGAGTCTCCATCAGCTCTCTCTAGCAACCAGTGATGACAATAGAGGATTTCCTCACTCGAGTCGCCTGGCCTAGGGACAAACCTTCCTCTGTTGGGGGGTGGAGTTTCTTGATTTGGAGCTGCTGATGATGACGTGACCACTAGTGTAGATAATGACTATGTGGCAGATGTCACAACTGCTAAGGGAACCTGGGACCCTTGGCCTACAAGGACTGAGGCCATATTTTACAGGACATTTTTAAATTTTTATGCTTTCCATCTTAAGTTTTCGTTTTATGCTTTCTTTACTATTTTATTGCATTTTAGACACTTTTATTATGCTTTTAACTTTGGATTTAATTGTGCATGATGGATAGTTCTTTTTGGTTGATTCTTTTTGGGTAACAATTTTTTTGGGCATGTCTAATAAAGCATTTGGCATGACAAAGAGTTGCGTTGTGTGATATTAATTTAAATTCGATTCGAAAGTGAGCGCACATTGTGATTAAATGATGGTTTCTTGAATTTATTTGCGTGAGCAAGTTTGTTAGCTTGCATGATAGAAAATTCTTGCGAAGAAAAACTCTAGGCTTCACTACATCGTGTGAGTTGTGTACCTATTAACTATGAGAGAACAATTGGTTGAACTTTCTGGATTTGCATGAAAGGAGAATTGAAGGTCTGAAGCTACTCGCACAGCGCGCCAGATGCCCGCTCAGCACAACCAGGTCAATTAGCGCATAGTCACTTATCCAGCTGGACAATGAAGGCACGCTGAGGGGAACCTTTTCACGCTGAGCGAGGACCACAACTCTGGGCTATTGTTAAAAGGAAAAATTAGGGCACGAAAAGAGGATTTGGACTTTCAAAAGGCTAGAGGTGAGCTAGGGCATGAGGGAAGGGAGAAATACCACTCATTTGGGGACCTCTTCATTCATTCCTTCCATTCTTCTTGCTTTTCCTTGTAGTTGTAAGCCCTCTCATGACAATGAGAGGCTAACCCATCCATTGTTGGGGTTTAAAACCAAACACTCTTGATGTAATGATTTTAACTATCTATTTAACGCTATCTTCGTATCATTGTTGTTTTTCTAAGCTTTATTCATATTTGTGGTTTAATCTCCCATTTGCATGCTTGTTGTAGGGTTTTAATGCATTGGAAAATGATTAGTTCCTTAGAACTGAAAAACACTTCTAATTAATATCACGTGTAGGGATAGAGTGGTTTTGTTTAGCCTAGGTTACATTATGCATCTTTACTCTTAAAGCAAATTATTTGATGGAACTTGCTGAGGGATCAGGAGTGAAATCAGGTAATTTAGGATCTACCACTCGAGGAATCAAGGTTAAAGTATAGTAGGATGAAGGTGAGCGAATTTACCGTTGAATAGAGAAATATCTTTAATATTACATCAAGGGTAGTTTCGGTTAGTTGGACCCCAACATGGCACAAACCTTTGAATCAACCGGCAATTCACCCCCAATTTTTTGTTTTATATCCCTTTATTGTGCTCTGCTTAACTATCTTTAATTATGTTGAATTTTACATTTCTGCATTAGGATTAGAAATTATCAAATTCAATTAGTGTTCGCTTAAAATTGGAAATATATTAACTTTGAGTACAAGCAGAGTCCCTGTGGAATTCGACACTCGGACTTACCGTTTATATATTACTTGGACAATCAGTGTGCTTGTTGATCATTTAACATACTTGACCAAACATCAGCTTTTCAGTTGGAATGTTAGAAATATATCAAAGTAACCTAGGAATGAAACATTGGAAAGCTGCAAAGAAAGTTATGAGATACTTAAAGGGAACAATAGATCACATGCTTACATATAGGAGGTCTGATCACCTTGAGGTGATTGGGTATTTAGACTCAAACTTTGTTGGATGCGTGGGTACGAGAAAACCCACTCTTGGTTATGTATTTCTTTTAGCCAGAGTAGCATAATCATGGAAGAGTGCAAAACAATTAGTTATTGTTGCATCTACCATGGAAGCTGAATTTGTAGCATGTTTTGAGGCTACAATTCAGGCTAATTGGCTGTAGAACTTTATTTTAGGGCTTCAAATTGTCAACAATATTTCTAGGCTGCTGAAAATGTATTGTGATAACTCCACAGTAGTAATTTTCTCTAAGAACTATAAGTTCTCTAAGGGTGCTATGCATATGGAATTGAAGCACTTTGATGTGAAGGAAGAAGTTCAGAAACAAAGAGTGTCAATATTTTTTTTTTTTGATCAGCAAAGATAAAGATATATTATTTATGGTAATAAGATAGAAATACAAGGAGTACCATTACAGAAAAGTATCATGTGACGTAAGGCAAAACCTATGTCACATTAAAACAGGAAAACTAGAATTAAGGATCCAGAGATCTGGGCAAATATTAAAATACCCCAAATAACCAGGAAAACTAAATACAAGCCCTTCCCTTATCTACAAAAGCCTCCCTCATATTAGTAGACCAGAAATGAAAAGGTTTGTCAAATCGTTTCCCCAAAATTTTTAGCCAAGTCCAACAGGTAAAAAGCGCATCATCCATAATTTTTAGGTTGTTAAACCTGTCATTATGGAAGATAATTCTATTTCTATGTCTCCAGATATTCCATGTCAGGGCTATCCACCAGATTAACCATGATTGCGAACATACCCCACTGCTGTAAAAGAACCAAAATTGTCTGAAGTGTTCTTTCGGGTTTTCAGAGAATACACCCGAAATATTTACCCACGACACAGATTCCTCCCAAAGCATCTTGACTCTTTCGCAGCTAACAAATAGGTGTGTAGCATCCTCATCAGTGTTCCTACAGAATGGACAAAGGGTATCAATTATACCAATGTTCCTCCTACGTAGATTCATCTTTGTAGGTAATCTGTCCCAGAAGAGTCGCCATGCAAAGCATGATGCTTTGGAAGGAATTTTTAATTTCCATAATTCGTTGAAGACTTGATCAAGTTCCATATCTATCCCTTGCCTGTTGTAGAGCCTATACGCACTTTCAACTGTGTATTTTCCACTTGGGTCAGCCTGCCAAGTCCACGAATCCATCTGTTGCACTTGTCTGCTGTAACCATGAATGTCATGTAGAAAATTTACAGCTGATTCGACCTCCCCCTCCATGAAAGTCCTTCTCCAACAAAGCTGCCATTCCCATCCATTGGGTGATGAAGTACCCATTTGGTCGATACTGTTGTGTTTTTGATGGGATATCTGATAAAGGCGTGGGTACTTTTCCTTCAGCGACACACCCTCATTTCTCCAATCATCCTCCCAAAATAACACCTTTGATCCACATCCCACATTCCAGGCTATCCCACACGGCAACCGATTCCCATCCCCAGGTGGCCTACATGCCAGACCAAGATCCCTCCACCAGATTGATTGTCTTTCAGATCTTCCTGATCCAATCAGGTTCCTCCATCCGCCATATCTGGACTCCAAAACCTGGACCCACAGCTCTATTTGATGATGAAACATGTCCCCAAAGAGTGTCAATATAACATATTAGCACAAATCTTATGATAGTTGATCCTTTGACAAGGGGCTTACCGCCCAAGACATTTATAGAACATGTTGAAAATATGAGCATTATTGTTATTGATGATCATTAAGTGTAATTTACCTTATGCATTTTACTGGCACTCTGAGCTCATTTATGATATGTTTTTAATTACTTGTTCTCTATGTTTGCATGCACATTTGTATTAAAGTAATGTTAACATGTTTTGTCTTGAATAAAAACATTATGTTGGACCAATTATGTACTCATAACCCATGGTCATATTAAGGAGAAGACTAATTTGTAATAAATGGAAGAGACTATGACGATTAAGTGATGTATAACCGCCATGACTCAAATTGGTTCCTATTCTTAATCATGAAATTATAATTTACCCAATGTATAGAACGATTTAGTCATTTTAATGCACATTATGTTAGTTTAATCTAGTTATTTATTTAGTCCATAATGTTTGGTAATGTCACATGAGTTAACTGGGAAAATGTAATAATTAATGTCTCATGTGAGAGACATGTGACTTATGTAGGGACTAACAAATAAATAATTAATAATTCGTGACTAAATTGTAATGGGGTTAGATTGGAGTGGTTTCTCTATATAACTATTATTTGATGGGAGTAGTGGTTATAAAGGGATTAATATCACTAACGTGAAATAAAGTCTCAATCCTAACATAATAGTGTTCTATCAAAACCCCTAGACATCACAAACTTAGACCCCCTTGGATATCATATATTTCAAGGTTTTACAGATTTTTTTTATAATTATTAACCTCGGGAACCCTAAAATTTTCAGACCCCCTTGGATCCGTCATTGGGTCCATCTAAAAAAAAAACTGCATAATGCCGAGTATATTCTGAACAGATCGAGAAAGACTACCAGGATCGACCTAAATATATAAGAACTTTGAGTAGTATATACAAAATTTAGATTCTAATCTTGCTGTCAGTATTATTATAACAAATAAAACGGAAAAGACTTAAATAAATGAACGAGATTTTGGCACAGAAGACGATATTAATAACAAAAACGCAAAAATAAAGAGAGCATCACATATTTTACCTCGCTGATTCGCTGCTGTACGTGGTTCTCCTATAGTTCACAAGGGTTGGTTAAAGAGGAGACCACTGCAGTTGGTTCCCGCATGTATGGTGGTTCATGGCGGGCAAGTCCTGTTAATATATGCTATATATGGATGGCAGCTTAAGGTGTCAGCCACACAACAGAAACGTTTAGCAGCAGCCAGCAGACTATATAGGTTGTCCCAGTAGCTTCTCTAGAAATACTATATATCCTTATAGCTATAAGTAGTCCAAGCTAAGTTATCATCCAAATAGTCGCTGATGTATTCAAGCTGAGAAAATCAAGTATGTGTAGTAATAATGTCAATTATAAGTAGTAGTTTTCTAAAATAATTATAATTAATTATAATGTCAAGTATCTGTAACAATGGTGAAAAACATCTCCCAATATAAATTAATAGATAGCTTAAAATGGATGGTGTGGCTTAATAGTAAGGAATATCCATTCTAACGTGACTTTATAATAGAAAATGCTCATAATTAATAGAAAATGCTCATACTACATGACAACTCTACGTCTCGCATCTCAAGTTTGAAAATTTCACCTAACTTATTTTATTTAGTTTGAAAAAATCACAAAGCTTGAAGGCTTTCATAGGGATCTAAAAAGGAAAAGAAACAACACATCAAGTTAGGGGACTTCCTAGGTTGATTCGGATCGATTTTGATCAAATTTAGGATCCAACCCAATCAAATTTGATCGGTTTGGTTTTTTTAAATTGTTTTTTCAAACTCAACCTAACTCAATCTATTCATGAACAGTTTGGTTTGGTTCGGACCAACGAATTACCCATTTAAATTGATATTTTTTTCTTAGAACTATTATTTTATATCATAATTCATCCAAATATCCAATATAATTAACTTAATAGAGTAAATAGTCATTTTCGTCCCTAAATGTGTAGAGACCTGACAAATTTATCCTCGAAAATGAAAATTCAAATTTTAGACCGTGAAAAGTGAAAAAAGCGTGACAAATTTATTCATCCGTTAATTTCTGTCTGTTATCGTTAATGAAAGAGTTTATATGACACATAGGGACGAAAATGTCAAAAAAATGATTGTCAACATAGTTGTAGAATAGATTGAATCAAAATATCAGTAAATTTACATTTGACCAAAACGTCATTAACTTTCCATTGGACAAATTTGTCAGATCCCAAATTTTGTTTCATTTAAGGGTAAAATGCAATTTAGGATAAATAGTCATTTTTGTCCCTGAATGTGTAAAATGTTAACAAATTTATTCTGAGAGATGAAAATTCAAATTTTAGTATATTCATTTACATGTATTGCAAATTTGTTATAATTATTTGTTTGTCTTCTCAAATCATTGGTACATTGTTGGAACATAATAGCATTATAGGATATTTTTGTCCAATGAAAACTTATTGACATTTTGATCCAATGGAAACTTACTAACATTTTGGTTCAATTTATTTAGTAGTCATGTTGGTAATTATTTTTGTGACATTTTTGTCCCTTTGTGTCAAGTAGGCTCTTCCATTAACCGTAATAGATTAATGAATTTGTCGCACTTTTTTAACTTTTGGAGACTAAAATTTGAATTTTCATTTTTCGAGAATAAATTTGTCGGTACTCTACACATTCAGAGATGAAAATGATTATTTACACTAACACAATATTATCAAATGTTTGAAAATAGTAAAATTGATTCATTTAATAACATTAATATTCTAAAATAGATTAATACAAATTAAAACAAAATATTCTTTAATAGGATTTACTATAATAGTCTGAATCACAATTATTTCCAACAAATTAATTTCTTGCAATAAACTTAGGTGCAACCAGATTTGCTGTAACAAATGAACAAAATATGATCGGTTAATATTATAAACATTTGTCATTCCAACACTTAGAGTTCAAGATTAACAGTATTTAGAACCAAACCAAACAAATCTAATATTTTTGATCGATTTTGATCAGTTCAGTTCAATTTTGATCAGATCTATAATTTTAAACTCGTGACTCAATCCGTACATGAACGATTTTGATCGGTTCGATTTGATTTTGACCCAAATACATAAATGATCTAATCCAAACTATCTAAATTAGTTTGGGTTAATTCGGATTCACGGGTGACTCTTACCCATGAACATCCCTACATCAAGTTTACATCAACTAGTGTTAAAAATAAAATAAAAATAACAATTAACGCAGGGGCTCAAGGTTCGCCTATGATGTTCTATTAATCTAAGGCGCCATATATATAAAAAAAAAAACTGCAACATGCCCAATATATTCGGAATTGAGAAAAACTTACATGTTTATTCAGTACTAATTCAGAGAGAATAGTTTTAAGAAGACTACCACAGTTCTTTCAACATCCAGATCGATCCACCTGTTTCCAATCACAGCCTCAAACAAAAGATTATAAACACGTACAACAGCGACTACCAGATACGTTCAAGTGCTTTTAACTGGTCATTTTTTTGGATATTTCTATCATCAACTATTTGTAACCGTTACAAACATTTTATTTTAACTTCCAACAACAATTGCATTGTTTAAAACAACTTACACTCAATTACATATATAAGTAACTTTTAAGTCCGGAGTGTCTTTTTTGCACTAGTAATAATAATAATTAAAAAAAAACAACATAATTACCTGACTGGTTTGAGTGCTGGCGGTGGTTTGTAATTCAGTAGGGTTGGTCAGAGATGAGGAGGTGACTGGTTGGTTGACTTACGCATAATATATATGGAGCTTCATGGCGAGGCCAAACAAGGCTGTGAACGGAGATCGATGAAGAATGCTGGGTTGCGGGTCAATTGGAGAGTGACGGGATGCAAGGGTTGGCTAGGCTGCAGATTGAAGCATAGTTAAGAAGAGGCAAAGGTGGTGAGTAGGTGCAGTGTGGTGCGTTGAGGATCCATCTGAGAGCAAAAGTGACTGAGGGAGGATCGTGATGGTATGTCACTATTCTTATGCTATGTTAAGGATAAGGACGATAGATCTAGGCCTCTAATGCATGCATTAGAAATTAATAAACCAAATAAGGTTTCAATATATTTTTTTCTATCATAAGTAATTTTTTTTTAGTTTGTGTAAGTTTATTTTTTAAATTGTAATTTTTATAATTTTGTGTTTTTTTAAATTTTGATTTCTATGAGATATTTTATTTATTTTTCGTTTTATAATTTTGATTCAGATAAATACAAACTTATGAGAAATTAAAATTATAAAAAAATTAAAAATTAAAAATACATATTTAAGAAGACTAAAAAAATAACTTATTTAGAATTAAAATTGATAAAATATTAACTTAAAATAACTAAAATTAAAAAATGAATTTATAAAAATAAAAATTTAAAAAATAATAATAACTTACATTAACTAAAAATATATTTAAATCCAAATAATTGAAAATGAATTTGCGTTTTGATATTCTAAGATGCAGAAAAGGACCCCATGAAAAAAATTGTTGTGCGCAACGTGATCCGTGTTGTCTTTTAGTGGGATTAGTGGGAGTGAGTGAGAGTCTTATTTTTAAAAAGGCAAATTCTAAAATTCACAAGAAACAATAATAAAAAAGACTAATTATTTTTGATTGGTCATTTTTTATAGTACATAACCACCCTTGATTTCTGTCAAATACAAATAATTAATTGTTATGCACATTTTAAAAAGACTACAAGTATTATTTCTTTGTAGAATTCGTACATAATATTCTTTCTTATACTATGACAAATTGCAGTTCTCATTAAAAAAAAATCTCATTATGAATAGAGTGATTGGTTAGAGTTTGTCTTTGACCTTGTTTTTTTGTTTTTTATTGCAATGTCAAGTTTTAATTGTTAGTAAAAATTAAAATTCGTTATTCTTCTTTTTTTCTTTTTCTTTTTATAACTAAGTTAATCTTATAATCTTAAAATGTTTGTCTTTGTACCTGTATCTTTATTATTTTAGCGAAATTTAGGATAAAGAAGTACATGAAATAATTCATGTGTGGAGCACCATTATTAGCCCTAAAATTTATTATTAAAATATTTCAATTGTTCAAATTAAAATTAAATATTGGATTAAAAAAATGACAACTTTGTTCTTATCTTCATCATCCTGCGCCACCTCCACCATCTAGATTCGAACCTTGCTGTCAGTATTATTATAACAAATAAAACGGCAAACACTTGAACAAATGAATGAGATTTTGGCACAAAAGATGATAATAATAACAAAAAATAAAATTAAAACAAAGAGAGCATAACATATTTTACTTCGCTGATTCGCTACTGCACGTGGTTCTCTCCTATAGTTCACAAGGGTTGGTTAAAGAGTTAAAGAGTAGGTGAGAGTCTTATTTTTAAAAAAGGGAAATTCTAAACTTCACCGGAAACAATAATAAAAAAAGAATAATTATTTTGATTGGTCATTTTTTATAGTACATAACGTTATGAAAAGACTACAAGTATTATTTCTTTATAGAATTCGTACATAATATTCTTTCTTATACTATGACAAATTGTTTTTTATTTTTATTACAACGTCCTGTTTTAATTGTTATTTAAAATTCAAACTCATGATTTATCTATTTATAACTTTAGTTTTTATTATTGAGTCAATCTTATAATCTTAAAATGTTTGTCTTTGTACTTGTACCTTAATTATTTTAGCATATTTTAGGGTAAAGAAGTACATCAAATAATTCATGTGGGAACCACCTTTATTAGCCCTAAAATTGATTATCAAAATATTTCAATTGTTCAAATTAAAATTAAATGATTAATAACAAAAATAAGCAAATGACAACTTTGTCCTTATCTTCTTCGTCCTGCCCCACCTCCACCATCTAGAGAATCTTTCATTGGAAAATGAGAAGTGCTATAAGAATTAAAAAAAAAAAAAATTCTGCCCATACATGATAAATTGATAAAAACAAGAAAGATTTCATTTTGTCCTAAAAAATATACTATCATGCATGTATCCTGTATATCAGCTTTTCATCACCTCAGGAACAAAGTATATTAAAGTAGTCATCTACTATCACAAAGTCATATATTTTTCCTCCTAAGCTAAGTGTTTTAGTAAGTCCAAAGAAATATTCCAAAATTTTGAAATAATTTCTAAAATTTGTAAGAATTTGTGATTTTTTTGTTAAATTAACGCAAGTACATTTCTAATTAAAAATGTATATACAATTTTTTTAAAACAAAGTTTTAGGATATAATTTCGCTTTGAAACATATTTTGAAATCCAAAACCAATCTCTAAGGCAAGTTTGGAGTGGTTGCAAGTTTTGATTTTTAAAATGTAATTATTAAAAATATTGCATTTGGGTAAAATGAAGTTGAAATAATTTTTAACTTAATTTCAAAACACTTTTATGTTCATTTTCAAAATCAAGAAAAAAAGATTTGCAAATTAGAGTTTTAGTTTTAAAAAACACACTTTGGGTGAATTTAACTATAGTCATTGTCATCGCTTCTACCACCATCATTACTGACTCTACTACCAGTGTTAGCATTGTTGTTACCACACCATTATCACCACCATTATCACCACTACATCCACCAATAACAGAGGCACTATCAACACCTATGCTATCGTTATCATCGACATAATCATCACTATCAGTCACTATCATCACCACTATAGTTGTTGGCCCCAACACATAATTATCACTATCGGTCACTATGAAGTTTAGTTTTGGTTTAAATCTTTTAGAAAATCAAACCATGCCTTTCTTTTTACAACTTATTTAATTCCATGGACTTGCACAACCCTCTCTGAGCATGTTAACCTATCCCTTAAAAACAGACACACAAGTAATTCTATAAATATAAAGTTAGTAAGAGCCTTATCTTGAGCAACAATTGAGGTTGAGATGTCAAAAATTTCACTAAAACCCGTGTATGTTATTTTGCTTCATTAATATTAAGAGTTCTTTAGTTTTAGGTATCAGTTATGGCTTTCAACCAAAAAGTAACAGCCCCTTTGAGATATTGGGTGGACAATGAACGAAACCCTTCATTTAGATTTATTGAAAACTCTTTATGCACCTAGTTTATCGGGGAATTTATTTTCATTATCTAAACTTGATGTTACTGGATACTCTTTTAATTTTAGTAATGGATGTTTCAGTTTATTTAAGCATATTCATCTCATTGGTATTGGTGTTCTTTGTGATGATTTATATAAATTGAAATTAGATGGTTTATATGCTAAAACCATTTTAATTCTGCATCATAATGTTGGCACTAAACGTACTTTAGTGAATGAGCAATTTTCTTTCTTGTGGCATAAACATTTAGGTCACATTTCTAGAGAAAAGATAGAAAGATAATACAAAATGAAATTCTTCCTTATCTAGATTTTACAGATCCAAATACTTATGTGGATTGTATTAAGGGAAAACAAACAAAACATACACAAAACAGAGATACAAGAAGCACTCAACTTCTTGAAATTGTGCAAACTAATGTTTTGCAAACTAATAGTGACTGAGGGAGGATCGGGATGGTATGTGACTATTCTTATGTTAAGGAAAAGAACGATGAATCTAAGGATAAGAAGCTGAATGCTTCTTCTAACTCCTTTTTGTGTATGTTTTGTTTGTTTTCCCTTAATATAATCCACACAAATATTTGGATCTGTAAAATCTAGATAAGGAAGAATTTCATTTTGTATTAATCTTTCTATCTTTTCTCTAGAAATGTGACCTAAACTAATACTGTGTAAACTATTCTTATGTCTGGGGTTGCCACGCTGAAATAAAGATTTATAATCCAGAAAAAGAAAATTGGATGCAAGAAAAATAAGTGGATATTTCATTGGTTATCCAGAAAAGTCAAAGGGGTATATGTTTTATTGTCCTAATCATAGTATGGGAATTGTCAAAATTGGAAATGTAAGGTTCGTTGAATATGGTGAAATCAGTGGGAGTACAGTTCCATGAGATGTGGAAATTAAAGAAGATAGAGTGCAAGTCCCTTTAACTTGTGCCTCTAGCAGTAAGGTGATTGCTCCTCCAGTTTTTGTTCTAAACAACAATGAAAAAGATAAACACAATAATGAGTCCATGATACATAATGAACCTATTGGGGAAGAACTACAAGAAGTAGCATTAAGGAGGTCTAAAAGAGAAAGGAGACCAACTATTTCGAATGACTATGTGGTATACCTACATGAAACAGAAACATACTTAAGCATTAATGATAATGATCCAATTTCATTTTCACAAGCAGTAAGCTATGATAATTTTGAGAAGTGGTTAGATGCCATGAAAGAAGAGCAAAATTCCATGGAATATAATGGTGTTTAGGACCCTGTAGAATTGTCAACGGGTTGTAAGAGAGTTCGTTGTCATGGAAACCTTGAACATTACAAGGCTAGACTTGTTGCTAAGGGATTTACTCGAAAAAATGACATTGATTATTAAGAGACATCTTCACTGGTCACACGAAAGGATTCTTTCAGGATTATCATGACATTAGTAGTCCATTATGACTTGGAGCTACATCAGATGGATGTGAAAACTGTCTTTCGTAATGGAGATTTAGAAGATAATGTTTATATGGACCAACCAATAGGGTTCTTAATTAGTTGAAGGAAAGGAACATATAGTGTGCAAATTAAAGAAATCAATATATGGTCTTAAGCAAGCTTCCTGCCAATGGTATTTGATGTTTAATGATACCATTATTTCTTTTGGATTTAAGAAAAATACTTTTGGTCGATGTATATATTTGAAGGTCAGTGGGAATAAGGTTATTTTTCTAATTATGTATGTTGATGATATCTTGCTTGCAACTAATTGTCTTGGTCTTCCTCATGAGAATAAGAAGTGTCTCTCTCACAACTTTGAAATGAAAGATATGGGTCAGGCAAGCTATGTGATAGGGATATAAATATTCCAAACTAGATCACAAGTAATGTTAGGCTTATCTCAGAAAGTATATATCAATAAAGTACAAGCGAGATTTAGGATGGAAACACTACTAGAAAATAGACTTTTAACATCACTACATTAACATCGATTTTTTATAAAACCGATGTCAACAAAAATGTTGTGGTATATTCGTAAATAAGATGACTACGTTAACAACGATTTTTGGAAAAAAAATCGATGCTAACATACTCATGTTAACTTCGGTTTTTGAAAAATCGATGTTAACATACTCATGTTAACATCAATTTTTCAAAAGTCGATGTTAACATATTTATGTTAACATCGATTTAAAAAAAAACCGATGTTGATCCTAATTATAAATTAAACCCAAACGTTGTCATTCTCATTTGATTCATGTTGTCGTGAGCACGTCCAAACTTTTTCTTCGTGTGGAAAGGTGTATCCACTCATTATTACTTTCGCTGTTGCCATTGTCGTGCTCGTCATAGTTGTTGTCGTCGTCATCGTCTGTCACCGTTGGTTGTGACTACGCGTGTTTGTCGTCGTGACTACCCTAGGTTCTCATTGCATTTGTCGGTTTCGGTCTAGAGCTTTCATCACCACCACCGCCACTTTCAAGTCCCCTTTTTCTTTTCATCAGTATTATAAGTTGAATGCTTTTCTCCTCAAGTTACCATACAACATGTGAAACTACATGATTTTGTTTTTCTTCTCGAAAAAATTTGCTACTAGTATTTTCAATAATTAGTATACACGATTTTGTTACATGCATGTAAAATTGTAGCAATTTTAGCTGTTTTGTTTAAATCTGTAAGTTCCCTTACTGCATTTGGTTTGTGGTTGGTGGATATTATGATAGCTGTATTTGGTTTGTCTTAGAAAACCAGTTGATAATTTGTTTGGTGGTGTGATAGTTTTAATTTTTAAAAAATTGACATTACTTGGAGGTTGTTGTAACTTGAACACATCGTCCTTTGACTATAAATTGGTTGTATCTAATCAAATGTATTCAAGTAGATTAATTGTTTTCTTAAGATTTTGAGCGCATATTTTGTGATTTCTAAATTCATTGACTGAAGCTTGTATGGTTTGATTTTTTGTTTTGCCATCTATGCTTGGCATAACCTTGCCTGAAAGTTACATTGTCTATTGTATATGCCTGTTGTTGCTTATGGGTTTATGGTTCAAGAACATGTCATTTTTTAAAACCGACAGCCCAACTTCTAAAAGAGTGTATATTATTTCATTACAATATTATGCCTGTTGTTGTTTCAAACAATGTTTCTCTGAGACATTGATTGTCACTTAAAGGAGATGCTATATTATACACGCGTAGTAATTAATTATCTTTCATTTACTTCAAAATTGGTATGTTTTTGCCACTTCTTTCAAGGCTTGAGTTCCAAGAAGGGTCATAAGTGCAAAATAATAATTTAAGCTTGTAAATAATTCTATTAAGAAATTTAAGGGACTAATTCTTGCAATGTTCACTTCATTTTGGGAATCATGAGGAGCAATACGTGTCTTAATTTGTTTAGGCAGTGCGGTTTTTTGGGCACTTTTTTTTTTGCAACAATGGTATTTTTTGCTGAAAATTCTTCATTCCCTAAATTCCTTGACAGTAAATTGTTTATGAATGTTGCATTTCTTACAAATTAAAGAATATTTTGCACAAGGACGAACAAATTCCCTAAATTAAATGTATATTTTGTATCGCAGGCTAACTTTGATATACCAGAAGTGTCCAAACAAAGGACGAAGAAGAAAATCCTTAAGACTATAGAAGAGCGATGGAGGCAGTTTAAGTCAGATTTAACGTCCAAATGGGTTTTGGCACAAGGAAAGGAGGAGGAGGATGACACTGACTATGAGAAGTATGATATCAGCAATGAAAAGTGGATCTAATTTTGTCAGTCGTAGAGACCCTTTAATGTGAGGTTAGTTGACTAGCATTGTTTATGAATAAAATAGTTAACTTGCATTATTTTCAAGCGCATTTTGTTGACAAATCTATGTCTAATTGTGACAAAATGTTAGAAAGAAGGCTCATGCCATCTAGAAACTAAACATCGCCCCTCACATGTTGTCTCTTGGGGGTTATGATTGATTAGAACAAAAGTTAATGGAGGAAAAACAAAAGAAATGATTGGAGGAAGCAGACCAATCTGGGACGAAAATAATTATTCATCCTCCATCTTCTGTTAGACGACACGTGAGTGAAAGATGACTCACACATAAAAATCAGAAGATATGACATCTGAGGCGGCACGTGAAATTGCAAAAATGATTGTAAGTTAATTTTTGTTTCAACTGTCATTAATTATAATTACAACAACAAAATCGTAAACTCATGCAGTATTTCTTTTATTGCAGGATACCTTAGAAGAGCATTCAATACAAAGACATTATGTTGTACCAATTGATGTACTCCTAACTAATGGTCATATAAAGGAGAAGACTAATTTGTAATACATGAAAGAGACTATGTCGATTAGGTGATATACCATCGTCAATGTATATAACGATTTAGTCATTTAGTTTAATGCGCATTATGTTAGTTTAATATATTTATTTATTTAGTCCATAATATTTGGTAATGTCACATGAGTCAAGTGGAAGAATGTAAAAATTAATGTATCATGTGAGAGACATGTGACTTATGTAGGGACTAATAAATAAATAATTAATAATTTAAGGACTAAATTGTAATTGGGTTAAATTGGAACAACTTCTAGAAATAACTATTATTTGATGACAATAGTGATTATAAAGGAATTAATACCAGTTAACTTGAAATAAGTTCTCTTTCCTGATAGAAAAGTATTCTATCAAAACCCCTGGTCATCACAAACATAAAAAGCAAAAAGAATAATAAAGGGAGCAAAATTTTGTTTTTTTTATCTTTCAAGGAATCAAAACGCATAGAAAAGAAATGTCTCACACTATGAAAAAAGATGCACAATATTTATTTATTATTTGTGAGAATTATGTATTTGAAGATCCTACTGATTTTTCTATAATTGTTAATCTTGAAAATCCTAAAATTTACCGACCCCGCTTGGATACATCAATGGGTCCATCTAAAAAAAAGGCTGCATAATGCGCAATATATTCTGAACAGATCGAGAAAGACTACCAGGATCGACCTAAATATATAAGAAGTTCGAGTAGTATATACAAAATTGAGATTCTAACCTTGATGTGTCAGTATTATTATAACAAATAAAACGGAAAAGACTTAAATAAATGTATGAGATTTTGGCACAGAAGATGATAATAATAACAAAAAAGGTAAAAATAAAGAGAGCATAACACATTTTGCCTCGCTGATTCGCTGCTGCACGTGGTTCTTATAGTTCACAAGGGTTGGTTAATGAGTTGGTTAACGCATGTATGGTGGTTCATGGCGGGCATGCAAGTCCTGTTCATATATGCTATGGATGGAAGCTTAAGGTGTCAGCCACACAACAAAAAACGTTTAGCAACAGCCAGCAGGCTATAGGTTGTCCCAGAAGCTTCTCTAGAAATACTATATATCCTTATAGCTATAAGTAGTCCAAGCTAAGTTATCATCCAAATAGTCGCTGATGTATTCAAGCTGTGAAAATCAAATATGTGTAGTCATGATGTCAATTATATGAGTAGTAGTTTTTAAAATAATTATAGTTAATTATAATGTCAAGTATCTGTAACAATTGAGAAAAACATCTCACAATATAAACAAAGATATTCATAGCTTAAAATGGATGATGAACGTGGCTTAATAATAAGCAATATCGATTCTAACGTGACTTAATAATAGAAAATGCTCATACTGTCATGACAACTCTACGTCTCGCATCTCAAGATTGAAAATTTCACCTAACTTATTTTATTTAAATTTTATATTGATTATTTAGTACTTAGTTTATTTTAATATAATATTAAAAGGTTTAAATTAATATTTTTAATCTCTAATAAATTAATGACTTTTATTTTACATATCTTAAATATTTATTTGTTTATTATATCCTAACAAATTTTGTTATTTGTGATGCAAAGCAACAGTTTGAATAGAATCAAGTGCACGTCACACAAAAGTTAAAAGAGCACGACAAATAATAATTTTAAACAAATTTAATTAAAAGGTCTTCCTATTCTTTAATTTGACATATTTATTTTTAAATTAGAAAGATGTTCACAAAACAATTTTATGATTTTATTTTAATATCAAATCATAATTTAAACTAAGAAAAACAGAATCAAGAAAAATAATAAAATTGGACTGAAATTAATAAAAAGAAGTACAAAAATCCCATGCAACTTAAATAAAATAAACACATACAACTAAAATAATTATTGTGTTTCCCTAATAAATCATGTCATAAAAAAAATCACAAAGATTGATACCTTTCACGGGGATCTAAATTAAAATGAAAAGAAACAACACATCAAGTTTACATAAACTAGTATTAAAAATAAAATAAAAAATAACAAGCAATGCAGGGGCTCAAAGCCCCCCTCTGATGTTCTATTAATCTAAGGCGCCATATATATATATATATATATATATATATCCATGAAAAAGTTTGGTGGACGCAACGTGATCGGGGCTGTCTTTTTAGTGGGAGTAGGTGAGCGTCTTATTTTAAAAAAGGAAAATTTTAAACTTCACCAAAACAATAATAATAGAAAGACTAAATATTATGATGGGTCATTTTTTATAGTACATAACCACCCTTGATTGCCGTCAAATACAAATAATTAAATGTTGCACATTCCAAAAAGACTACATTATTCCTTTGTAGAATTATTCGTACATAATATTATTTCTTATACTATGACTAATTGCAGTTCTTATTAAAAAGAAATGACCTCATTGTGAAAAGAGTGATAAGTTGTCACTAGAGTTGTCTTTGGCTTCTTTTTTTTTTTTATAATTGCAACAACATGTTTTAATTTTAGTGAAAATTTAAAATTATATTTTTTCTCTTCATCTCTAAATCAATTTTATAATTTAAATATTTGTCTTTCTACTTATACCTTTATTATTTTAGTGAATTTTAGGGTAAAGAAGTACATCAAATAATCCTTGCGGGGATCACCTTTATTAGCCCTAAAATTTATTATTAAAATATTTCAATTGTTCAAATTAAAATTAAATAATTGATAACAAAAAAGTAAAATGACACCTTTGTCTTTGTCTTCTTCATCCTACCCCACCTCCAGTCCTCCACCATCTAGAGAATCTTCCACTGGAAAATAAGAAGTGTTAAGAACTATATATATATAAAAAAAATCCTGACCATACATGATAAATTCATAAAACAAGAAAGATTTCATCTTGTCCTACAAAATATACTACCATGCATGTACACTGTAGATAATTTTTTCATCATATGCGGAATAAAGTGTATCTAGATTAATCATTTCTTATCACAAAGTCATATCTTTTTTCCTCCTAAGTTTAGTGTTTTAGTAAGTCCAAAGAAATATTCCCAAATTTTGAAATAATTTCTAAAATTTGTAACAATTTGTATTTTTTTATTAAATTAACGCAATTACGTACACTTATATATATATATATATATATATTAAAACAAAGTTTTAAGAGATAATTTGGTTTTGAAACATATTTTGAAATTCAAAACCAATTCCTAAGGCTAGTTTGGAGTGGTGGTAATTTTTTGGTTTTTAAAATGTAATTATTAAAACATAATACATTTGGATAAAATGGAGTTGTAACGCCCCAATTTACTAATCAGGGTCATTACCAAACATACATCCAAACAAACATATAACCAATCAGAGTTTAAGCAGTTTGGAAGCATAAACTAGAAGTGACAACATCCAAGTCACTATCATAACACTGTACATCAAAATAAGGTGAATATACATCAGAGTTACTACTGTACTATACAAAACTGTACAAATAACC
>PYAF01001061.1:2366022-2379815 GCA_007407185.1 Glycine tomentella
TTTTTTTTTTTTTTTTTTTTTTTTTTTTTTTTTAATTTGACTTTGTTTATCAGTGCTCCAAAATACACATGTATAATTGCTAGTTGTAACCAATTTAGCAAAACTTTTTATCTTTTATATTAGACAAAATTCAATCGAAAATATATTTCGATAAGATTAATACATTAAAAGGCTCCTTTATTATTTTAACAAATTTCTTTCTAGAGGATAACCTTTTCTATTGAAAATTGACTTTGTCAAAAAACAACCCTTCCATACTTAGAAGTTTTTACTTAAAAAAATGATTTCAGGGAACATTATCCTCTTACACAAATAATTTATTAATTATGAAGCGTAATTAGTATTCTGTTTTCTCACAATTGATCATTTTCCGGTCAACAATCATATTTAGATGAAGATCACCTAAACAAAACGAATTAATTAATCACCCTCACAAATATATTTGAAGACATAAAATTGTGACTATGAGAAAAGAGAATATTGAAATAACTTTTATGAAGTCTGCATACTTTTTTGGATGATCATATTATAAATGCAGTATTGTATTAATGGATGATTAATCTTTATTATAAACATGATTGGTCATTTTTAATAAAGTACTCCCTTCTAATCATGTTGTCTAGTATATAATAACCGTAAATTAACAAGCCAACGACTATTGCAAGACGTTGACGTCAACAACTAATTTCAAAATGGAATGGTTCAATTTTAAGGAAAATCTTTGAATTAATTTATTTAATAAAAATATGGGTAATTTTGTTTGCTTCTGTATTAATTAAATATGATATACTGCATAATGAAGCAACTGCATATAACATCTGCAAATAAACCTCAGACATAAAGTAAGTCTACTCATACCATAAGTTTCATGACCAATATAAAACCAACAACATGATTCAAACTCTAAACATAAGAACGAAAACTAGCAAATAATATATATGCGCCTGCCCAAAATAAATACATCAAAATCCATGTAAACATCCAAAACAAGGAGTGGTGCTAACAACATGCATAAACCACTTCCCAGGCTGGCCATAACTATTACAACGACAATACCACTGGGATGAGATGAAGGAGAAGGAAAAACAAGAGTACGAGCATGATCCAACAGAGTAGTCCTTCCCAACAAGCCTAAGGTGGAAGATTCCGTCCCACTGATTCATCAACATCTGCTCCCACCAACGCAATGTCATGATCATAGCATCATAGCAGTCAAACACATACACGCCAACACGAGCTTACAAAACAAGCTAATCATTTCTATATTATTATAATAATATTTACGCAATTGATATTGTTATATGGAACAAATATCTCTAGATCATTTATCAACAACATGAAACATCAAACTTCTGTAGATAACTATCATAACAACATAAAAAGTCACGACACAAAGGTAAACATCCAACTACATCATAACCGTAGAAATGGATGATACATAATCAAATATCTCAATAAAGGAACGCAAATACTATGCAGATGCCTCAACATTGATTTCATATATGGATGCCAATACTGCAGATACTAAACAAAAACCTCATAACAACATACGATGAGTTCTTGTAATATCAATTCTCTTTTTCTGCATAGTATCTGCATCCAGTAACATGTCTCAATAAACCATTAATTAGTACACTCATTTACATTCTCTCGGTAAACCTTTAAACGAGAGTTTAATTTTCATGCACTTAACATTCAGCAAACTTATCCTCTGTATAACTTTTCAACTAGTTATCAAAAAGTAACTTTTTTTTTATCATACTTGATAATATATGATTAGATGATAATATTAAAAAATCTTAATAAAAATTTTTCAACAAAGATTTATTTATGACATATTTGAGATCATAAATAATTTAAAAGGTATCTAATTTAAAAATGTGGATGATAATCTAGATATGAAGTGAAGGATTTAAAGAGGAAGAACATTTGAAAATTTTCATTAATTTTGGGTAAAATTAAACATGGTGTTTTAATTTGTGAGTTTTTAATAAAAATATTTTTTGTAAAATTAATCGATTTAATGATTTTATTTTCTGAATTATTGGATGTAAATTATAGTTTTTATTTTGTTGTACTTAGTCATCAATTTTAATTTCAATTTCTAGTGTTTTATATAAAGGAAAAAGGGGAAATTAGGCAGCAAAAATATCATTCACGATCAATATTTATACCCTGACAGGGAATTGAAGATTGCGGTATACATGGCATGCAAAAATCTTGTAACTTACCATGCATGTGGGAAGAAGAATTCCCAACGTTCACGCTCTACTGTCATTGTGACTGTATAATGAGTAATGCATGATGGATTCCCTGAACAAGTAGAAAAGATGTGAGTTGCTTAAAAAAAAAAAAAACTATATATAAAAGATTCAGGTGGACTATAGATTGAATCTGCATTCAGATAAATGTACACAGCTATCCATAATTAAATTTCTTTAGTTGGGAAGCAATTGGAATTAATTATTATGTATCTTTAAAGTACTACATTAGTAAAAAAAGTTTATATATATATATATATATATATATATATATATATATATAACTAAAACAAGAGCGATTAAATCATTTTAACAAGTTATATTACGAAATGAGCCAACAAATTTAATAAAACAAGAGGGGGACCAGAAAAGGCTAAAGATAGTTGTTTGGCTAAATTAATTATGGAATTGGGAGAGAAAGGACTAAATAAGATCACATAGGAATACGACCATGCATATTGGTTTGGCCAAATTTGATCCCTCGATATCGTCACTAAGTCATCTTCTTAGGCATCTCTAACATACATTAATTTCGAAATTGATTAAGAAATAGTAGAATGCGAAATCACCTTCAACCAAAATAACAATATAGCCAAGCTAGCAAAAGGTGTAATCGATGTTATCACTAATTCACTTATCATTCCCCTCTCCCCCCAAAGAAATAAAATAAAATATAATGATGTGTTAAAAACGTTAGACAAGAAACAATTTCCAAAAGTAAACTATTGAAGAAAGTGTATCAAAATAACTTGCCTCAGATAGTGCACAACATGTGCATTAATGATGACAAGGAGGAAGAAAAAAATAATATACACGCATGGAAATTTAGTAAAAGTCATGGTAAAAGATGAAGATGTTGGTTAGCCAAATAAGTGCATATGTATTCCCTTACCATGAGTATTAACTTATCTTCTTTGTTGAATATGCATCAAATTTCTAGAAAGTTCATCTATGAAATTCGTAGAAACTAAGACTCTACTAAAAAATGTATACATGTAAGTAGTAGATAAATATAGAGATTGTAACCGTAAGTGATAGTTCTAGAATTATGAAAATGCTAGAATAGTCTAAAAGCTTTGTAAATGATTTATTAGGCGGTGGAAGTCAGCCTATAAACAGGCAATGCTGCACTTATATAATGTATGTGAGAAACCAAAAATCACTACTAACACTACCTTTCTCCATATATAAGAGCCACACAGCCTTCTATTACTTGTCTTCTTAAATTTCTAACCTCCTTAAATCTCACGCCAATAAACATTCAACAATTAACCATTTTACTATTCCCGTAAAATACTAACATAGTTTAATACCTACCTAGAAATTCAGCTTTTTCAATTAAATTTGCTAATGGGACTTGAAATGATGCAAATCAGGTACAATTAAAAGTTTAATATTTATACGTTAATAATATAAATTAGTTTTATACTATCATTTAAAGTATATAAAGATAATTATTTTAAAAATCAACAAACTTTTATACATAATAAAATATAATTTAATGATTATATAAAACTTATTACATTGTACAACATAATTCCTCTCATGATTATAATTCTTATTTAAAAATATACACTTTTTTAATGTGAATATTACATTTTCATTCTTCTAATGTTAAAATATAGAGTTTATTATCCTTTTAGTCTTCTAAATTTTTTAGAATTTTTGTTTTAAATTTCTAAAATAATTTAACTGATTTTAATTCCTTAACTTTTGGTCTTATTTTTAATCTTTTTTAGAAATTAAAAATAATGACGAAAAAAAAGAAAATGACCAAATCTTTAGTTCTAATTTTATTTGAATATACTTGTTAAAATAAATTTAAAATATAATTTATATATATAATACATTTTTTATAAATTTGAATTATAATAATTTTTATATATAATAAATTATTATTTTAATTATATAAAACATATATTTATAATTGAATAATGCACGAGTTAGAATACTAATTTACTTATAATAAGTAAATAACAATTGAATTTGGAAAATGAATTTCTTACCTGTTGGTGAAACAACCTCTGGATTGTCGTGTTGAGATTATCGTGGAAGGTTAAGTCATTATCCTCTGTTGAAGTTTGAATCCCCGCAAATATTGGGGCATCTACAATTCTTTCAGAGAATGTTTTCATATTGGGGCATTCAGCAATCGTCGTTTCTTCCAAACGCGTGAAATGCAAAGTGGCATTCCCTGAATAAAACCTTTCTAGCCTTGGTAAGGAATCCAACATTAATGTTGTGAGGCGTCCAAATATGATCTCATTAGTTACATCTTCATCTTCTTTTTTTACTATTTCCTTCATTGATTCACATTTCTCTATAGATAGGGTCTCAAGTTGCAACAAACTTTTGGCAGTTGAATATTTGAATAAATACTCCATCTTTTTACAGTTCTTCACTCGCAACTCTTTCAGATTATTGAAAGATACTGCACAGCTCACTAATTTTTGTAACTGAGGGCACCAGGAAAGATATAATATTTGAAGGTTTTCAGAGTATGGCTTTACCCATGGGTGGTCTAACCCTATCGACTCCAGCTCTTCAAGATCAAACAGGGTTAATTGTTTCAATCCGGGAAGTGAACGGTCATGAACTTGGAGTTTCTGAGAGGGAAATATCTCCTTCAGACCATAGCAACTTTCCACTCGAAGATGTTCTAATCTGGGTACCTTGTGAAGGAAATCAAAAGGCAAAGTGTCTTTCTTAATGTCTTTATTATCAAAGGATAGAGCAAGATAAGTTAATTTGTAAAGGAGGTCTTCTGGGAAATGTGCATCGCTCAACAACATAATGTTTTCCTCATTGAGTGTCAAGGTCTTCAGTTTGGGAACAATCTAGCAAGGCCAAACAAATTCAAAAGAAAATGCACGGTGGTAGTTAGAAGGAGGAAAATATAATATGAAATTAAGAGAAAAGGAAGCACAAAAAGTTTAACTGATGCTTTGCCACCTTATCAACTGAGAATAGAGGTTGTTGTTCTAGCCGGCTAATTGGAGCCTCTGTAACTGCTTCTTTTTTACTATTATGAAATTCTGATGTGAATAGCTTCAACTTAGGACAATTGGACACATCCAAGCTTTCTAATATGGGGCATTCCAGATGGTATTTTCCAGGATAAAAGCAACGAAGCAGTGACAGATTATAAAGTAACAAATTCGAAAAACAAGGGAATTCAAACATTTTAGTTGTTGCATGTTCCGTTACATCTTCCTTTCCAACAATTTCTACCAACTTGTGACAACTCATTATTCGAAGGGTCCTAAGTTTCCCAAGATTTCGGGCAAGGGACAAAGGGAACAGTGTTGCCAAGATAACACATCTAATAACAGACACTTGTTGCAGATTGGGAAAGCTGAGACTTCCTAGAGGGGTTTTGTTCCATACACATTTCAAATTTGACAAGCCTTTTAGAGTAAGGCTTTTCAAACGAAAGACTATTTCCTTGGTCTTTGCCTCACAGTCATTCATGTCAAATATTATCTGCACTGCATGGGAGCTATGTACATTCAATTCTTCTAAGGTCTTAAGGTAAGGAAGTACATGAGATGGAAGTACAATCTCTCTTTTACATGCTCTATCAAATTCCAATTTCTTCAAACTACCAAAGAAATTCTCCAGAAAAGCAGGTTTGCCGTGCCAAACACCCGTCGTCTCAAGATAATCGGCAAGGATCATATGCTTTGAATATTCAAAAAATACCTTCAAAACCAGAGAAACTCAACGTCAGATACTTGACAAAAATATCTCTTGTTAAATTTCAAATTCTCATTTTTGTTTTGTAATTAAATTATGCACTTTATTTTGATATATTGTTTTTGTAATATATTTACATTGTCTAATAGAAATCAGTTTATACATGTCATTTAAAGTAATAGCATCTTTAATAATGGTGCTATAGGAGTTATTCAAGTCATTTTTGGTTAGAAACCCAAAATTTTATTATTATTATTATTCATAGTTTTCTTTATTATTTTTAGAATGGATTCCAATTGTCTAAAATGTAGAAAGAGCAAAATAGTAATAAAATAGTGGCTAAAGGTCTTTGACCCAGATGACTCAAGAATGCAAAAAAATATAAAAAAAAATGATAATGAGATTAAAATATAAGGAGAAAAAGATGACAGAACTTTTCTACCCATGCAAGCCTAAAATATAAAAAATAAAAGTAGAAGAGAAGAGAAAACAAAAGAAGGCCGATAGAATGTTTTGGACCCACATTAGTCTTCGTATAAAGAATAAAATAACTGTTATTTCTACTCGCCCTTTATTACTAGTACACTCTTTTCTTGCTTTTCTTCTATTTTTTCTCTAAACTACCCTCCGAAAAACGCACTCTCCCTTTTTTTCTCTTTCTCCCTTTCGTATAACAACATAATAGTTTAAGTGACACTTGTTTTTCCTTAAATCTACTTATCCTCGATTTGAGTCCTAAAAGGTGCCATTGTGGTGATGTGGGTAGCAAATGAAGAGCCGAGCACGAGATGCGGCGAAGTGAGTTCATTAAGAGCGAGAGAGAAATTTGACTTGGCACACACGCATAGAGGAAGAAATAGAACAAGAGATTGTAACCGCACTCAAACCTTAATTCACTAAAAATTGACACAAAATGTCCCTGCATTCTATTACCTTTATGCGCAAATTGAAGCAATAATATATAACAAAATGACTAAGAAAAACAATAGTCTCAGAAAATATGATGGACAGTGCAGTGTAATTTTTTTTCCATCATTTACAGGAAGCTTTAACTTTGGTGAGTTGGTCTAATGGCATAAACTAACAGTGGTGAAGAAAGCAATTTCCGGAAATGGGGGGTGGATATTTAAAGTATCCTTCTACTCGTTAACACAATCTCCTCCCACAAAATTGGCTTCCGGAAAGTAATTTCTAAAAATGTTCTGGAAATTTCAGAAAAGGAGGCTGCTTTTGGAAAAGAATTATAGAAGGGGACTGCAAAAAGAAGCGTGAGGAGTGGATGTAGCAATTGCCAAGAATAAAACACATCAGTCTTTAGAGATCCAATTAGACTTTCAAAATATATTTCGGCTAATATGCCCAATTAGTATGAAAAGTTAGAACAAAGTTAAAGAATAAGGGTAAAGGAAAAAAAAAACCTAAAAATTTGTTACTTCGGTAATTGCTATTACCACTCCCCCTTTACATTAATGCACTTCCTTTCTCATTTTTTATACTGAGACTAGCCACTAAACACACTACCTCATCTTATCTCGTCCCCCTTTATATTAGAGATTGGTTGCATTAACAATCTATTCAAGAGTGTGGAAGCTCTGGACCCTAATGTTTTATGGAACGACATCTACAAGCAAATGTTGCTGTCTCTGCGCAACCCGTTAGAATTCTGTTACCAGAGACTAAAATTGAAGGTGGATGATACGCAACCCACAAAGTATTTCGTGTGTCACATCTGTTCAAAGGGCAGCGATTTCTCGCTGAGTACTTTTGATGAGGTAAAGTGCCACTGTGGGAACCGGATGAAAAGACAACTAGATATGCTGGTAGAGCCTGCTGGTGGCAATGGGGTTTTTGTTAAAGGGGATGCCATGTTCTTGATCTTCGATGACTTGACAGTGCTCCGTAGCTCTCTCAGTGTCTCTTTTAAACCACCACTCCAACTCGGACACAAAGAATTCAGAAAGGTGGAAGAAAAGTCTCTAGATGTTGACACAAATAAGGTAATATTGCTTTTTATTCATTTGAGATTGCATGAGTTGTTTTGGTTAGAAGGATGGAAATGGAAAAAACAAATTCCTCCCAATATTGTTTTAGTTGGCCCGGAAGTTAGGGAACTGACTTATTTTTTCTTTTAAATAAAGATTTTTACAAAATAGTATGCTAGACTCCAACATGAATATATATTGTCAAAGAAATAGTTATAGGAGTCATAAGTTTAGGCCAATCGGAAAAAACATTAGGTGATTATAATAGAAGCTTTTATGTGCAAATAGATTAGAAATCAATCCTTGTTGTCCATGTTCTTTTAAGTTATGTTTGATAAAGTGTTATAAATAGATAAGTTTATACAATATTTTTCTATAAAATATAATTTTTTGGGTCCATTATAATTTATTTATGTTAACTAATTTTTTGCCCAAAAGAATGCGATTTGAAGCTGGTTTCCTGAGTGATTTGCTTTTTTTGCATTATGTTAAGCACTATGTTCAGAGTTCTCGCGATCAGAAACGAGGGTCATTTGAGATAATTAAAATTTAAATTAAATTAAGATAAGCAAATACTAACAATTGAATTTTGATAATGAATTTCTTACCTTTTGGTGAAACAACCTCTGGATTGTCGTGTTGAGATCATCGTGGAAGGTTAAGTCAGTATCCTCTGTTGAAGTTTGAATCCCCGCAAATATTGGGGTATCTATAATTCCTTCAGAGAATGTGTTCATATTGGGGCATTCAGCAATCGTTGCTTCTTCCAAACGCGTGAAATGCAAAGTGGCATTCCCAGAATAAAACCTTTCTAGCCTTGGTAAGGAATCCAACATTAATGTTGTGAGGCGTCCAATTATGATCTCATTAGAAGCATCTTCATCTTCTTTTTTTACTATTTCCTTCATTGATTCACATTTCTCTATAGAGAGTGTCTCAAGTTGCAACAAACTTTTGGCAGTTGAGCATTTGAATAAATACTTCATCCCATCACAGTCCTTGACTGTCAACTTTTTCAGATTGATGAAAGATACTGCACAACTCACTAATTTTTCCAATTGAGAGCAGCAGTTAATATATAATATTTGAAGCTTTTCAGAGTATGGCTTTACCCATGTGTGCTCTAACCCTATCGACTCCAGCTCTTCAAGATTATGCAGGATTAATTCTTTCAATCCGGGAAGTGAACGGTCATGAACTTGGAGTTTCTGAGAGGGAAATATCTCCTTCAGACCATAGCAACTTCGCACTAGAAGACTTTCTAAGCTGGGTACCTTGTGAAGGAAATCAAGAGGCAAAGTGTCTTTCTTAATGTCACCATTATCAAAGTATAGACCAAGAAAAGTTAATTTCAAAAGGAGGTCTTCTGGCAAATGTGCATCGCTCAACAACATAATGTTTTCCTCATTGAGTGCCAAGCTCTTCAGATTGGGAACAATCTAGTATGGCCAAACAAATTCAAAAGAAAATGCACGGTGGTAGTTAGAAGGAGGAAAATATAACATGAAATTAAGAGAAATGGAAACACAAAAGGTTTAACTGATAATGCTTTGTCACCTTATCAACGGAGAACAGAGGTTGTTGTTCTGGCCAGCTAATTGGAGCCTCTGTAACTGCTTCTTTTTTACTATTATGAAATTCTAATGTGAATAACTTCAAGTTAGGACAATAGCACACATCCAAGCTTTCTAATATGGGGCATACCAGATGGTGTTTTCCAGGATAAAAGCAACTAAGCAGTGACAGCTGATAAAGTAGCAACTTCCGCAAACAAGGGAATTCAAACATTTCAGTTGTTGCATGTTCCGTTACATCTTCCTTTCCAACAATTTCTACCAACTTGTCACAGACCAGTATATTAAGGGTGTCAAGTTTCCCAAGATTTCGGGCAAGGGACAAAGGGAACAGTGTTGCCAAGATAACACATCCAATAACAGACACTTGTTCTAAATTGGGAAAGCTGAGAATTGCTTGGGGGGTTTTGTTCCATACACATCTCAAATTTGACAAGCCTTGTAGAGTAAGGCTTTTCAAACGAAAGACTATTCCCTTGGTCTTTGCCTCACAGTCATCCATGTCAAATATTATCTGCACTGCATCGGAGCTATGTACATTCAATTCTTCTAAGGTCTTAAGGTAAGGAAGTACATGAGATGGAAATACAATCTCTCTTTTACATGCTCTATCAAATTCCAATTTCTTCAAACTGCCAAAGAAATTTTCCAGAAAAGCAGGTTTCCCGTGCCAAACACCCGTCGTCTCAAGGTAATCGACAAGGATCATATGCTTTGAATATTCAAAAAATACCTTCAAAACCAGAGAAACTCAACGTCAGATACTTGACAAAAATATCTCTTGTTAAATTTCAAATTCTCATTTTTGTTATCTAATTAACACAATCTCCTCCCACAAAACTGGCTTGCGGAAAGTAATTTCCAAAAATGTTCTGGAAATTTCAGAAAAGGAGGCCAATTTTGGAAAAGGATTAGAGAAGGGGAATGTAAAAACAAGTGTGAGGAGTGGATGTAGCAATTGCCAAGAATAATATACATAAGTCTTTCGAGATCCAATTAGACTTTCAGAATACATTTTGGGCTAATATGTCCAATTAGTATGAAAAGGTAGAACAAAGCTAAAGAATAAGGGTAAAAGAAAAAAAAATTGAAGGTGGATGATACGCAACCCACAAAGTATTTCGTGTGTCACAACTGTTCAAAGGGCAGTGATTTCTCGCTGAGTACTTTTGATGAGGTAAAGTGCCACTGTGGGAACCTGATGAAAAGACAACTAGATATGCTGGTAGAGCCTGCTGGTGGCAATGGGGTTTTTGTTAAAGGGGATGCCATGTTCTTGATCTTCGATGACTTGACAGTGCTCCGTAGCTCTCTCAGTGTCTCCTTTAAACCACCACTCCAACTCGGACACAAAGAATTCAGAAAGGTGGAAGAAAAGTCTCTAGATGTTGACACAAATAAGGTAATATTGCTTTTTATTCATTTGAGATGGTACTTGCATGAGTTGTTTAGGTTAGCAGGATGGAAATGGAAAAAACAAATTCCTCCCAATATTGTTTTAGTTGTGCCAGAAGTTAGGGAACTGACTAATTTTTTCTTTAAATAAAGATTTTTACAAAATAGTATGTTCTACTCCAGAATGAATATATATTGTGAAACAAATAGTTATAGGAGTCATAAGTTTATGGCAATGGGAAAAAACATTAGGGGATTATAATAGAAGCTTTTATGTGCAAATAGATTAGAAATCAATACTTGTTGTCCATGTTCTTTTAAGTTATGTTTGGTAAAGTGTTATAAATAGATAAGTTTATACAATATTTTTCTATAAAATATAATTTTTTGGGTCAATTATAATTTATTTATTTTAATTAATTTCTTGTCCATAAGAATGTTAGGTCAATTTGAAGCTGGTTTCCGGAGTGATTTGTGGCTTTTGCATTATGTTAAGCACTAAGTTCAGAGTTCTTGCGATCAGAAACGAGGGTCATTTGAGATAATTAAAATTTAAATTAAATTAAGATAAGCAAATACTAACACTTGAATTTTTATAATGAATTTCTTACCTGTTGGTGAAACAACCTCTGAATAGTCGTGTTGAGATCGTCGTGGAAGGTTAAGTCAGTATCCTCTGTTGAAGTTTGAATCCCCGCAAATATTGGGGTATCTATAATTCCTTCAGAGAATGTGTTCATATTGGGGGCATTCAGCAATCGTTGCTTCTTCCAAACGTGTGAAATGCAAAGTGGCATTCCCTGAATAAAACCTTTCTAGCCTTGGTAAGGAATCCAACATTAATGCTGTGAGGCATCCAAATATGATCTCATTAGAAGCATCTTCATCTTCTTTTTTTACTATTTCCTTCATTGATTCACATTTCTCTATAGATAGGGTCTCAAGTTGCAACAAACTGTTGGCAGTTGAGCATTTGAATAAATACTTCATCCCATCACATTCCTTGACTGTCAACTTTTTCAGATTCATGAAAGATACTGCACAACTCACTAATTTTTCCAATTGAGAGCAGCTGTTAAGATACAATACCACCCTTGATTTCTGTCAAATATAAATTATTAATTGTTGCACATTTTAAAAAGACAATCAGTATTATTTCTTTGTAGAATTCGTACAACTTTCTTATACTATGACAAGTTGCAGTTCTCATTCAAAAAAAAAAAAAAAAAAAGACCTCATCGTGAATAAAGTGATTGGTTGCCGCTAGAGTTTATATTTCACTTTGTTTTTTGTATTTTATTGCAAGTCATGTTTTAATTGTTAGTGAAAAATTCAATTTTTTTATATTATTAAATCAATCTTATAATTTTAAAATGTTTGTATTTGTATTTTTATTATTTTAGCAAATATTAGGGTAAAGAAGTACATCAAATAATCCATGTGTGGACTACCTTTATTAGCCCTAAAATTTTGTTATTAAAATATTTCAATTGTTCATATTAAAATTAAATATTTGATAACAAAAAAGCAAAATGACAACTTTGTCCTTGTCTTCTTCATCCTGCCCCACCTCCACCATCTAGATCCTAACCTTGCGGTCAGTATTATTATAACAAATAAAACGGCAAAGACTTGAACAAATGAGTGAGATTTTGGCACAAAAGGTGATAATAATAATAATATAAAAAAAAAAAAAAAAAAAGAGATCATAACATTTTTACTTCGCTAATTCGCCTGCACGTGGTTTAATAGTAAGCAATATCCATTCTAACGTGACTTAATAATAGAAAATGCTCATACGTACTGTCATATGACAACTCTACGTCTCGCATCTCCAGTTTGAATATTTCCCCTAACTTATTTTATTTGTAATTTTATATTAATTAGTGTAGTACTTGGTTTATTTTATAGAATATTAAAAAGGTTAAAATTAATATAGTTTTAATCACTAATAAATTTTTTTAATTTGTGATGCAAAGCGATATAATCAAGTGCACGTCACAAAAAAATTAAAAGAGCACAAAAAAAAAAATTTTAAACATATTAAAAGGTCTTTCTTATTCTTTGACATATTTATTTTTAAATTAGAAAGATGTTCACAAAGCAATTTTAAGCAATTTTATTTTAATATCAATCATAAGTTAAACTAAGAAAATCAGAATCAACACATCAAGTTTACATCAAATATTAAAAGTAAAATAAAAAATAACAATCAACGCAGGGGCTCAAAGTCCATGTTCTATTAATCCAAGGCGCCATGTATATACATATAAAGGACCCCATGAAAAAAATTGGTGTACGCAAACGTGATCCGTGTTGTCTTGTTGCGACGTATTGTTTATTATTTAAGGATCGATCTGGATCCAAAAGACTCGGTAGATTTTGTACTTTTTTTTAAGAAAAATAAATAAATTTGTAAACGTAGAAAAAAGTTCATAAAAAAAAATATTCTATCCACAGTAAAGGAAAAAACTGAATTGCGTGGATGATGGAAAAGACATATGTATCAATACACCCTACAATGTGGGACCAAAAAGCCAAAATAAATGATTTTATCCCTTATAAAAGTTATAAAAAAATGAATTCCTCCTACATTCATGTCATGGCTCTCTTAAAGCCTTAAAAAAATTTAAGGACCGGTCTGATTATTTATCCCTTGATATATCTCTAAGATAGATAATATTCTATTTTATCGGACGGTTCCGAATTAGACCTATTGAATTCTGTCTGTTCTAAATAAAGAAATTTTAAAATAAATACATTTAATAAAGAAAAAATAAAATACATTTTAACATTTCTTTAAATAAATAAAAAATACAAAAAGTACTTCTGAATTGATCTCATCCTTTAAAAAATTCAAATTTAAATTGGTTGAGTAATAACTT
>PYAF01001061.1:2379915-2392173 GCA_007407185.1 Glycine tomentella
ACTTATATGTTATTAAATATTATTTTTGTTCATTTATTTATTTTCTTATTTGTATTTATCTTTTTTACCTTTATTTAGGAATAAGGATAATTCTTACCAATTTAAGAGAAATCATTATCAAAATCTTTTTGTTAGAATTATCTGTATTCTTTCTTATACTATGACAAATTGCAGTTCTCAATTAAAAAAATCGATCTCATTGTTAAAAGAGTGATTAGTTGTCACTAGAGTTTGTCGTTGACTTTGTTTTTTAATTTTTATTGTAGCATCATGTTTTAATTTTACTGAAAATTAAATTCATGATTTTTTTTCTCTTCATCATCGCTAAGTCAATCTTATAATCTTAAAATGTTTATATTTGAATAATTAAAATTAAATAATTGATAAAAAAATAAAATGACACCTTTGTCCTTGTTTTTTTCATCTTGCCCCATCTCCACCATCTAGAGAATCTTCCACTAGAAAATAAGAAGTGTTATAGGAATTAAAAAAAAAAAAACCATGCCCATATATACATGATAAATTCATTAAACAAGAAAGATTTCATTTTGTCCTATAAAATATGCCGCATGTATCCTATAGATCAATTTTTCATCATATGCAGAATAAAGTGTATCTAGAATAATTATCTACTATCACAAAGTCGTATCTTTTTTTTTTCATAAGCTTAGTGTTTTAGTAGGTCCAAAGAAATATTCCAAAATTTTGAAATAATTTCTAAAATTTGTAACAATTTGTGATTTTTTTGTTAAATTAATGCAAGTACATTTCTAATTAAAAATGTATATATAATTTTTTTAAAACAAGATTTTAGTAGATAATTTGGTTTTACAACATATTTTGAAATTCAAAACCAATTCCCTAAGGCCAATTTGGACTGGTTGCAAGTTTTTGGTTTTTAAAATGTAATTATTGAAATATAATGCATTTGGCTAAAATAGAGTTGAAATAATTTTTAATTTTATTTCAAAATACTTTTATTTTCATTTTCAAAATCAAGAAAAAAAATTTGCAAATTAGAGTTTTAGTTTTAAAAAACACATGTTTAATGAAATTAACAATAATTATTGTTGTCACTTCTACCACCATCGTTACTAACTCTACAACTAGTGTTAATTCTATGCTATAAAGATAGGAAGTGCCTTATCCCGAGCAACAATTGAGGTTGAGATGTCAGAAATTTCACTAAAACCCGTGTATGTTATTTTGCTTCATTAATATTAAGAGTTCTTTAGTTTTAGGTTTCAGTCATGGCATCCAACCACGAAGTAACTGTCCCTTTGAGATATTGGGTGGACAACGAACGAAAGCGTGTAGTTATGGCGGAAGCAAGTGGACACTTTGTAGATGTTCTCTTTAGTTTCTTCACCCTTCCATTGGGCACTATCATCCGGCTTGGAAACACATTTAACCAACCAATAGAGATTGGTTGCATTAACAATCTATTCAAGAGTGTGGAAGCTCTGAACCCTGACGTTTTCTGGAACGACATCTGCAAGCGAATGTTGCTTTCTCCGCGCAACCCGTTCGAACTCTCTTACCAGAGACTAAAACTGAAGGTGGATGATACACAGCCCACAAAGTATTTCGTGTGTCACATCTGTTCAAAGGGCAATGATTTCTCGCTGAGTACTTTTGATGAGGTAAAGTGCCACTGTGGGAACTTGACGAAAAGACAACTAGATATGCTGGTAGAGCCTGATGGTGGCAATGGTGTTTTTGTTAAAGGAGATGCCATGTTCTTGATCTTCGATGACTTGACAGTGATCCGTAGCTCTCCCAGTGTCTCCTTTAAACCACCACTCCAACTCGGACACAGAGAATTCAGAAAGGTGGAAGAAAAGTCTCTAGATGTTGACACAAATAAGGTAATATTGCTTTTTATTCATTTAAGGTGGTACTTGCATGAGTTGTTTGGTTAGAAGGATGGAAATGGAAAAAATAAATTCCTCCCAATATTGTTTTAGTTGGGCCGAGAGATCGATTAGCCGTGAAGGGGCCCCTTGCCCACTCCCCTTCCCCACATTGAAGGGGCTCGTCCTCTTCCTCAGGTAGGAGAGACTACACCTTTCAAAAGGATAAACTTAGAAAACAAAGAGAATCAAAAGAGCTAAGGGTTAGACCTTCCTTAGAAAGTCAGCGAACAGCGGTTCTTCTATGTAGGTATGGCCTTCCCCCTTGACTCTCCTAACGTCGAGCTAGACAGAAGTTAGGGAACAGAGATTTTGACTTATTTTTTCTCGTCAAAAAGAGATTTTTGCAAAATAGTATGTTAGACTTCGGCATGAATATATATTGTGATACAAATAGTTATAGGAGTCATAAGTTTATGCCAATGGAAAAAAAACATTAGGGGATTATAATGATTGTTTTGTGCTAGAAAGTTCAGATACATTGAATTCAAGACATTTTTCTGACTTGCACTTACCACTTATGTATGAAACTGATAACCTTCCTCGAGTTCCTTAGCTTGTAAAATTGTAGATACGCAGGACCTTTTCTTGTTTAATGAATTATAACTTCACAATTTGAATTGTTTTCTGTTTTCTTTTTCTCAGGTATTTAGCATACTAAAGCAAGCATTAACCTCCAAATCTGCTCTAAGTGACACATTGGAAAACCGAGAATCTAAGCCATCGTCCTCTTTCTTACCAGATATTGGCCCAAGTCAATGGAAAGATTCCATAAAAATCAAGGTAATAGTGAGCAAATCACAGAACAAGATTCTGTTTGTTGAAGCAGATGGAGATTTTGTCGATTTTCTAGTCAGCTTCCTCACAATACCACTTGGATCCATTATGTACCTTGTGAATGGCAAATTATCATTGGGAAGCATTGATAAGTTGTACGAAAGTGTGAAGAATCTCGATCCATCATGGTTCATAGTGTCGTCAACCAAATCCTTACTTAATCCAAAGGTTGCTCCTCATTTTGGTTGTGGGAGCAATCCACTAAATGCTTCAGAAGAAGACACTGCCAAGTATTGGTATGGCACTGGAATAGTGAAAGATAATAGGGGACGTATCATCTGTGAAAAGAATATGATTTCAAAGAAAAAAGATATGCTAAAAGATCCAAAAGATATCAAACTTTTGGACCCAAGATCTTCAGAAGGAGCAAGAAAATATGAAGTGGGATTTATGAAGAGGCCATGTCTATTTGTTGTTAGCGATAATCTGGAAGTGAAAGCAATGACAACTTCTTCAAGCATTCCGTGTCCATTTATGGACAATGACTGGTTGTTGGATGATTTGGAGGAACATTTGGTGGAAATCAGGAAGTCACAGGTAATATTCACAATTCAGTACTCTCGACGACTTGTTCTTTTGCACTGCCACAATATTGGATTCAGAAATCTTGATTCATATCAATGGTTTTATTTAACAATATTTGTCTTAATTTTGTCAATTTAGAGGTGACATTCGTTATGTCTATTTTGGTCAGGCACTAAACCTATTGATGGCTTCTTTGACATCCAACGAAGCTGCTTTCACAAGTAGCCTATCCCACTTATTGTCGAGTTGGAAATGCCAAAGATGCATTCCATTTTGGGGTTTACTGGGAAGGAAGAAAATAAGGTACAGAAAGAAAAAAGAAAAGGAAGATAAAGAAAGTGTGAGAGAGATAGAATAATATGATGGGAAAGAAACAAAGGAATGAGAAGAGAATGAAGTAGAAAGGTGATGGAAAGAAAATAAGTAAATGTTAACTGCCTGAACAAGCCAAAGGAAGAAATTAAAGCCTAAACTTCATAGGTGTTAATAACTGATAAGGGGCAGTGTAGAGCAATCCTGCAATATTTTGGTGTGTGAAATAGTAATGATTAAGGGAATTGGATGGTTATGCAGCACTGCAGCAGTATTTAATTCTCTTGTTCTATGAAGTAATTAGAAAGTTGGTCCACAACTCTACAACTGCTATTCGGCTATGAGAAATTGACCTCCGAAAGATCTTTAATGATATGATCAGCACATCCTGTCTGAAAAATGTATACATCTATATATCTATGTAAGGAGAGTTCGAGTTTTTTTTGTGTTTTTTTCTTGTAGTCAGGGGATTGAAGTTATTCTATTCTATTCATTGATTGAAATTTTCACTTATAATACTTGTTGGAGGCAATTGAATTTAATAGTCATAATTGTTTTTAATGAATAATTGAATTATTAATTTTAATGCTATTTATATATAATTTTGATAACTAAATACTATTTTTAATTATTTTAATATTAAATAGTAACTATTGTTAACTATTGTTAACTATTGTTTAGCTCATTGATGGGTTAACTATTGTTAATTTGTACACGAAATGTGTATCACGTATTGTCCTGCTTGAGGTTGATGTTTTGGCTTCAGGGTGTCTTGGACTGTATGATAAGTGCAGAAGGTTGGTTCTGTTTTCAGGATACTGGACTTGTATCGAAATTTTCTCATGTTTTGGTGTTAAGCTTGGAGATTCCTTGTGCATAAGAAAGAATTTCCTTTATCTTTAATGAATTATTTGGCTTATAAAAAAAAAAGATGGAGAAAGTATTTTTACCAAACTAAAACTACAGAGGATCTGTAACCGACTAAAAGTCATACCAAATAATAGAGAAAATATACATCACAGTGTAGGTCAACATTACTCCACAAAACCACTTAAAAAATAAGACTTAACATAAACCTTTATTAGTTTATTTCATAATATTGCCATGATTGTTTCCTCCATCCAATATTTCGATGTTGGAGTTCCATTCAACCTAAAAACAAAATCAAAGAATAATTATGTAACTTTGAGTATTCTGTTTTGTTACGATAAATACAAGGACATTAATCCATATAGAAAAAATGACTGCTGCCATATATATAGTGCTTCTAGTAATATATACTAAGGCTTTTTTTTTTTTTAATAAAAAAAACATTTCTAACTGGAAAAGTGAAAGATGACAGAGTTTCACGATTGGGGAGACATATCCTCCTATGGATATGCAAAATGCATGAGTATCTTTTCAATATATTTTAAAAAACAGATTTCATGTTAGCTTTGAACTTTGTACATTATTGGAATTAACTTATCATTTTTTATTTCATTATATTTAAGCATCGTTTCTAATATCAATTTCAATCAGTGATTCAAACACGATTAATATTTCGCAATGATAGGGAAACCGTAAAAAATGCAGTTTTGCAAGAACAGGTATCTAGTAATAACTTACCAAACAGTGAACAGTTCATGAGTACTAGACAATGGCATGGATTCCGGAAACAAATAAGAAAAAATGAGTTCAGAAAAACTGAAATTGCTTATAAATTGTTATAGAATTCTAATTAAAAAATGAGAATTTATTATATGTTTAAGAACGGAAATATTGTAACAAAAAAAAAAAGGTTATGCGCTTAATAAACAAAGCAAAACTTTTTGTCTTTTATATTCGACAAAATTCAATAGAAAATATATTTAGATAAGATTAATACATTAAAAGGCTCTTTTATTATTTTTAACAAATTTCTTTCTAGAGGATAACCGTTTCTATTAAATATTGACTTTGTCAAAAAACAACCCTTCCATACTTAGAAGTTTTTACTTAAAAAAATGATTTCAGGGAACACTATCCTCTTACACAAATAATTAATTGATTAATTATGAAGCGTAATTAGTATTCTGTTTTCTCACACTTGATCATTTTCCGGTCAACAATCATATTTAGATGAAGATCACCTAAACAAAGCGAATTAATCACCCTCATCACAAATATATTTTAAGACATAAAATTGTGACTGTGAGAAAAGATAATATTGAAAAAACTTTTATGAAGTCTGCATACTTTTTTGAATGATCATATTATAAATGTATTTATATATTCATCGATGACTAATCTTTATTATAAATATGATTGGTATTTTTAATAAAATACTCCCTTCTAATCATATATGTTGTCTAGTATATAATAACCGTAAATTAACAAGCCGACGACTATTGCAACACGTCGACAACTATTTTCAAAATATGGAATGGTTCAATTTTAAGGAAAATCTTTGAATTAATATATTTAATAAAAAGATGGGTAATTTTTTAATTTGCTTCTGTATAAATTAAATATGATATACTACCTCCGCATAATGAAGCAACTGTATATAACATCTGCAAATAAACCTCAAACATAAAGTCTACACACATGCCATAATTTTCATGACCAATATAAAACCAACAACATGATTCAAACTCTAAACATAAGAACGAAAACAAGCAAATAAAAAATATGTGCCTGCCCAAAATAAATACATCAAAATCCATGTAAACATCCAAAACAAGGAGTGTGTCTAACAACATAAACCACTTCTCAGACTGGCCATAACTATTACAACGACAATACCACTGGAATGAGATAAAGGAGAAGGAAAAAGAAGAGTACGAGCATGATCCAACAGAGTAGTCCTTCCCAACAAGCCTAAGGTGGAAGATTCCGTCCCACTGATTCATCAACATCTGCTCCCACGAACGCAATGTCATGATCATAGCATCATAGCAGTCAAACACAAACACGCCAACACGAGCTTACAAAACAAGCTAATCATTTCTATAAATATAAGCGTTTTTAAATTATTATAATAATATTTACGCAAGTGATGTTGTTATATGGAACAAATATCTCTAGATCACTTATCAACAACATGAAATACATCAAACTTCTTCTGTAGATAACTCAACTGTACATAACAACATAAAAAGACATGACACAAAGGTAAATATCCAACTACATCATAACAACGTAGAAATGCATGATACATAATCAAATATCTTAATAAACGAATGCAAATACTATGCAGATACCTCAACATCGATTTCATATATGGATGCCGATACTGCAGATACTAAACAAAAACCTCATAACAACATACAATGAGTTCTTGCAATATCAATTCTCTTTTTCTGCATAGTATCTGCATCCAGTAACATCTCTCAATAAACCATTAATTAGTACACTCATTTACATTCTCTCGGTAAACCTTTAAACGAGAGTTTAATTTTCATGCACTTAACATTCAACAAACTTATCTTCTATAACTTTTAAACTAGTTATATAAAAGTAACTTTTTTTTATCATACTTGATAATATATGTTGGACGATAATATAAAAATTTTAATAAAATTTTTTGAACAAAGGATTATTTATGACATATTTGAGATCAGAAATAATTTAAAAGGTATCTAAGTTAATAATGAAGTGAAGGTTTTAAAGAGGACGAACATTTGAAAATTTTCGTTAATTTTGGGTAAAATTAAACATGGTGTTTTAATTTGTGAGTTTTTAATAAAAACATTTTTTGTAAAATTAATCAATTTAATGATTTTATTTTCTGAATTATTGGATGTAAATTATGGTTTTTATTTTGTTCTACTTAGTCATCAATTTTAATTTCAATTTCTAGTGTTTTATATAAATGAAAGAGGGGAAATTAGGCAGCAAAAATATCATTCACGATCAATATTTATACCATGAAATTAAGGGAAGTACTGAAGATTGCAGTATACATGGCATGCAAGAATCTTGTAACTTACCATACAGGAAGAAGAATTCCCATCGTTCACACACTACTGTCATTGTGACTGTATAATGAGTACTGCATGATGGATTCCCTGAACAAATAAAAAAGATGTGAGTTGATTAAAAAAAAAAACTATATATAAAAGATTCAGGTGGACTATAGATTGAATCTGCATTCAGAGAAATATACACAGCTATCCCCATATTTAAATTTCTTTAATTGGGAAGCAATTGGAATTAATTATTTTGTATCTTTAAAGGACTAAATTAGTAAAAGAAAAGAGTATATATATAACTAAAACAAGGGCGATGAAATCATTTTAATAAGTTATACTACGAAATGAGCCAACAAATTTAATAAAAAGGAGGGGGACCAGCAAAGGCTAAAGATATTAGTTTCCCAAAATTATGAAATTGGGAGAGAAAGGACTAAATAAGATCACATAGGAATAAGACCATGCATATTGGTTTGGCTAAATTTGATCCCTCTATATCACACCAAATCATCTTCTTAGGCATCTCTAGCATACATTAATTTCGAAATTAATTAAGAAATAGTAGAATGTGAAATCACCTTACGATGACTGTTCAATCAAAATAACAACATAGCCAAGCTAGCAAAAGGTGTAATCCATGCCATCACTAATTCACTACTATCATTTCCCCTCCAAAAGAAATAAAAGAGTGTTTAAAAACGTTAAACAAGAAACAATTTCCAAAAGTAAACTATTGAAGAAAGTGTATCAGAATAGAACACTGATCTTTATGTTCTTATAACATGCCTCAGATAGTGCACAACATGTGCATTAATGATGACAAGGACGAAGAAAAGAATAATATATACGCATGGAAATTTAGTAAAAGCATGGTAAAAGATGAAGATGTTGATTAGCCAAATAAGTGCATATATATTCCCTTACCATGAGTATTAACTTATCTACTTTGTTGATTATGCATCAAATTTCTAAAATTATCACAATAGGAATTTCTAGAAGAAAAAATTATGTTAGAGAAAACTATCGTTGAAATAGTTAGTCTAGAAAGTTCATCTATGAAATTCCTAGAAACTAAGACTGTACTATAAATGTATATATGTAAGTAGTAGATAAATCTAGAGATTGTAACCGTAAGTGATAGTTCTTAAAACTTGACTTAGGCAGACATCATATGCAATGTGATGACAAGGACTAAGGGCGAAGGTAAAAACAGAGTGTATATATATGCATGGAAATTTAGCAAAAAAATGGTAAAATATGAAGATGTTGGTCAGCCAAATAAGTGCATATGTATTCCCTTACCATGATCATGAGTATTAACTTATCTACTTTGTTGAATATGCATCAAATTTCTAAAATTATCATAATAGGAATTTCTAGAAACTAAGACTGTACTAAAAATTCATATATGTAAGTGGTAGATAAATCTAGAGATTGTAACCGTAAGTGATAGTTCTTAAAACTTGCCTTAGGCAGACAACATATGCAATGTGATGACAAGGACTAAGGGGGAAGGTAAAAACAGAGTGTATATATATGCATGGAAATTTAGCAAAAAAATGGTAAAATATGAAGATGTTGGTCAGCCAAATAAGTGCATATGTATTCCCTTAACCATGAGTATTTTACTTGGCTAGTTAATACCTACCTAAAACTTCTGCTCTTCCAATTAAATTTGCTCAAGAGGCTTGAAAAGATGCAAATCTGGTACATAAGAATATTTCAGTTGAGGACATTCCATTAAAGTCACTTGATCCAAGGATGGGAATTTCAACTTGTACGTCCCTGAGTAAATTCCTACTATGCTTGGTAAAGATTCGAGAGACAAAACACGGAGCTGCTCAAATGTTATCTCTTCATCATTGGATTGGTGATCTCCCTCTTTGCACACTATTTCCTGTATTGCTTGGCAATTCCGTATGGACATGTGCTTCAGTTGACCTAGACTTTTGGCTGTTGAAGATGTGAACAAATATACCAATCCATGGCATTCTTCAACATTCAAAGAGGTAAGATTTGAAAAAGACACGGTGGATGGCATCAAAATTTTCATGCTAGGGCAAGAAAACACTTCCAATGTTTCTAGTGTTTTAAGTAAGGGTTCTACCCATGAGTGTTGTAATCCTATGGAATGCAGCTGTTGGAGACTCTTCAAATGTAATTTTTTCAGCTTTGAAAGGACTTTGGTACAATTGGTGCTAGGTATCTGAGAAGGGAATATTTCATTGAAGGAACTACAGAACACTTCAAGATTTTCAATGCTGGATATCTCTTCAAGTAATCCACTGGAGAATATATTTGACTCATCATCCTCATGGTAGCACATCAATTTGAGAACTTTTAAATTTTGCAGGAGGTGTGCAGCATTTGCAACAAATTGTCCTTGTCCAACCATATTGTCTTTGCAAGTGATTGCTTGATGCTCCAAGCTAGGCATGACCTAAGAAAATCAGAAGCAGGAAAGGGTACAAAATGAAAATACAAGAAAAAGGTCATTAAGAGAGAAATAGGAGGAAAAAAAAGAAGCAAAACAGGAGTTATGAAAGCAGTACAATTTGAGAAATTGTCCTTGCCTGAAACTGTCCTTGCTAAATTCCTATAGCATCCTTTTCGAGTGATAGTTGCACCAAGTTTGGAAAAACCTAGTTCGAAACAAAATATAGGATTTAATGAGATCTAACTTAATTTAATGGCAGTTTTGAATGTATTAAAAAAGGAAAAATATTTGATTAAATTCATACATTCAATTCCAATTAATTGTGACAATGCTAGCAATACACTATTTGACCTTATGTTTTATACACTCCATGTTTTGGCATGATGAAGAGAGATTACTTTATTAAGCTCGATCAGTAGCTTCTTTTTGTATTTTTTTATTTGAAGAATATGAACAATGCACTTAAGCATTTTTTAACATTATTTTACTATTTTTATTGTTTTTAATGCTCGTCCCATTAATTGAAAGTGAATCTGAATTATTTAAGACCAGCATGAGATGTCAAAAAGTGTGACTAGCAATTTCTTTAATAATTTATGCATATTGAGACATGCAAGCATAATATGAAAACTAGAGAGGAAATCTTTTTGGTACCTTTTCAACTGAGAAAACGGCTTGCTCATGATCAATTGAAGCACGAAGTGGGTACTCTATATCTGCAACTTCACCACTACGATGCCTAGTTGTAAACAATTTCAACTTGTCACAATGATATACATCTAGTTGTGTTAGCATTGGCCATTCTAGCGAGTGTGTTCCATTGTAGAAAAACTTCAGCTCTGGTAATTCCCATAATGTTAATGAGGTCAGACAATGGAAATTGAACTGTTTAGTTTCTCCCTTCAAGACTGCTTCATTTTCTACAAAAATTTCTTCCAGTGCTGCACAAGATCTCACATCAAGCTTAGCAAGATGATTAGCCAATGATGTTGGAAACAAACTTTTGAGGCTTTGACAGTTAGAAATGCACACTTCTTGAAGGCTGAGAATTTCATCAGTATTCGGATTCCATATATGCTCCACATTCGGCAACTGGTTTAGAATCAGTTTCTTCAAAGGAAGAGAAATCTGGGATGCTGGCTTCATATCTGCCTCTGTACCTTTCATATCAAATATTGCCTTAACAGATTGACAGTTGCTTACGTCGATTTCTTTCAAGTTAAATAGAAATCGAAGTAAATAAAAAGGAATCACATTGGATAAAGATTCACATTCCACCACAGTTAAAGATTTCAAACTGTTGAAGCAATTGTTACTTGGGATTGGAACTACACCAAGCCATATCTCTTCTAGGTGATGGTGATCACCAAATTTCAAATGCTCTATATCGAGTGCAGACTTTTCCACCTGTACGTGCAAAACATTTATTTTTTGAAAGGGTTTGTAATATTCTTATTTGAAACAAAAATTTCACTTATTACATATTATGATAAAATGAATGCATATGCATAATAAACTATGAAGTTGTTAAAATCTACTCCCTTTCCATTGTACACTAAACCAATATTTCCATTTTAATAAAAATTAATAGTGAAGGCAAGTTGTTGAACTGGACTGTAGAATTCATTTTAACATTCTGGGCACCCATTTATATATTGTATGCCAACATGTTCTGGATGGATATAGATGTAATACAAAATCACTTATATGTCTTCACCTTACAACTTAAATTTTTGGGTTGACTTGTATTCGGCTGTCATGAGAGATGCCTCATGCCTATATTACACTCTCTTTTCTTCTTATTTGAAAATATACACTTTTTTTAAGGATGAATATTTATTGTAGTTGAGTCCATTTTAATCTAAATGAGCTTTTTGAAAGATTTTGTTTTGTCTGTCATAATGATTCTCACTATAATTAACAATTTTGAACCTCTATTTATGAATTTTGTGACCATAGAAGATGAAATTTCCAAAACGATAATAGAGATGCTTAAAAGCTCCATTGTACCTTTTAACAATCCTTTCAATACATTAAATAAAATAATCCTCACAATTAATAATTAATAAAAAGGTATTGAATATATTTTCATGTTTTGTAGATATGTAATGAATTTCTTTAGCTTAAGAGTAAATTTACATCCCTTCCATCCCTTTCTCTTAAGAAATACGGTTATTACACTATTCTTCCCTCTTGTATTGAAATATATAATTTAATTCATTCAACTTAACAATTTTAAAGTAAATTACTCTTTTTTTAACAAAAAAAAAATTAATTACTGTCTTCTTTCTTAAGAGAG
>PYAF01001061.1:2392273-2404401 GCA_007407185.1 Glycine tomentella
AAAATTTAAAGTTTATTATCCTTTTAGTCTCCTAAATTTTTTAGAATTTCTGTTTTTATTTTCTAAATTTTTTTAACTGATTTTAATTCCTTAACTTTTTGTCTCATTGTTAATCATTTTAAAAACTAAAAGTAATGACGAACAAAAAGAAAATGATCAAATCTATAGTTATAAATTTATTTGAATATATTTTTTAAAATGATCAATAATAAAATATATTATAATATAGACTATTTATCATAAATTTAAAATATAATATTTATATATGAAATAGTTTTTTTTTATAAATTTTAATTATAATAATTTTTATATATAATAATTTTAATTATATAAAACAAATATTTATAAATGAATAATGCAGTGTTAGAATGCTAATTTACTTATAATAAGTAAATTTATGACACATTTTAAAGCTAAAATCATTCTCTTCAGACAAGCACTAAGTCGGGGTCTAGTTTATTGCATACAAATGATTTGTGTTGCTTTATGTTTAGTGTTTTGATTTTTGTCTCTTTTATTGTTGTAAGTTCTGGAAGGGGCATTCCTTATGCATGGTGTCCTTTTCTCTCTCTTAATAACATCATATAAAAAAAACTATAACAAGCTTGAGCATCAAACAACTAAGCAAAAATAAGGTTGAGATACATTCATGCTTTAGTGAATTATTCTATAAAAAAAATTCAGAACAACCAAAATGATTGAGTTGAAGTTGTTTTGTTATCCACATGTACGTGCGTGAACAAATATTCTTTTGCTTCAAAATATATCTCCTTGTTTTGTACAACTCAGAAGTATTTTGGTTTAAAAAATAAGCAAATTTTAATACAATCATTCATATTTGTCATTTGTGTTGCTAGAGGTGTGGAGCGGGAGTGAGTTTTTTTTTTTTTTTTTCTTTCTGAAGAAAGAGATGAGAAAGAGGAGGATAGTGTATTTAGCAAGGTAATATTGATATAAAAAATAAGAAAGGAAGTGCATTAGTGTATAAGGTGAGTGGAAATAACAATTGTCGTTAAATTTTGGCGAAAGAAGACACAGATTTGAAGAAAGAAATATAGAGAAAAATATAATAAATTAATGAAAGTAAATAAATAAAATAATGTATAAATAAAAAGAAACAGCAAGAAAAATTGTGTTCAGTTCAGAATAAATAGAAAAGTTGAAGGTGAAGAGGAAACAAAATAAAATTGAAATTGAACTGAACTATCTTCAAGGTATTAGTAACAACAAAAACATGGATTCAAAAATTAAAATATAAATGAAGATAAAAAGCTAGAGGATAAAAATGGATATTCATAGAAGTCGATCTTCCTCTAATTTAAGTATGATTCCAGTTTTTATTTTTTTTTATAATTTAAGTAGGAAAAAATGTATTTTTTGTTTGAAGGTTCCAAACTGTCTTTGAAGTCTCCAAACATGTGCTACGCCTGGTGGAGATTATGAACCTTATCAGTTTTTCATGTTACACGGGTCAAATACATATTTTTGGTTTACTCCCCAATAAATTATTTGTATTTATAATTAGTGTTTTTCAAAGGGATAAATAATAAAATAAAAAATATAAGTAAATAAATATAAAATTCGATTCGTTAATTTATTAGGAATTATGTTAAGAATTAAGAACAAATTTTTTGTTTTATGAAACGACAAAAATAAATAAAAATTTATTAAAAATAAACTTAAAATTATGGTATTTATTAGAAATTACAACCATATTTTAACTTAAATTTTTTAATCAATGTTGTTGAGACATTGGTTAATTAGCATGACCCTATATTTAGATATAAATAAATAACAATTTAATTTGGATAATGAATTCCTTACCTGTTGGTGAAACAACGTCTGGATTGTCGTGTAGAGATCAACATAGAAGGTTAAGTCAGTATCCTCTGTTGAAGTTTTAATCCCATTAAATATTGGCGCATCTATAATTCCTACAGAGAATGTTTCCATATTGGGGCATTCAGCAATCGTGGCTTCTTCCAAACACGTGAAATGCAAAGTGGCATTCCCTGAATAAAACCTTACTCTCCTTGGTAAGGAATCCAACATTAATGTTTTGAGGCGTTCAAATATGATCTCATTAGAAGCATCTTCATCTTCTTTTTTTACTATTTCCTTCATTGATTTACATCCCTCTATAGATAGGATCTCAAGTTGCAACAAACTTTTGGCAGTTGAGTATTTGAATAAATAATCCATCCCATCACAGTATTTCACTTGCAAATTTTTTAGATTGATGAAAGATACTGCACAGCTCACTAATTTTTGTAACTGAGGGCACCATCCAAGATTTAATATTTCAAGGTTTTCAGAGTATGGCTTTACCCATGGGTGCTCTAACCCTATCCACTCCAGATGTACAAGATTATACAGTGTTAATTGTTTCAATCCGGGAAATGAACGGTCATGAACTTGGAGTTTCTGAGAGGGAAATATCTCCTTCAGACCATAGCAACTTTGCACTCGAAGATGTTCTAAGCTGGGTACCTTTTGAAGTAAATCAAAAGGCAAAGTGTCTTTCTTAATGTCATCATTATCAAAGGATAGAGCAAGATAAGTTAATTTGAAAAGGAGGCCTTCTGGGAAATGTGCATCGCTCAACAACATAATGTTTTCCTCATTGAGTGTCAAGCTCTTCAGATTGGGAACAATCTAGCAAGGCCAAACAAATTCAAAAGAAAATGCACGGTGGTAGTTAGAAGGAGGAAAATATAATATGAAATTAAGAGAAAAGGAAGCACAAAAAGTTTAACTGATAATGCTTTGTCACCTTATCAACTGAGAACAGAGGTTGTTGGTTTAACTGGCTAATTGGAGCCTCTGTAACTGCTTCTTTGTGACTATTATGAAATTCTGATGTAAATAGCTTCAACTTAGGACAAAATCCCACGTACAAACTTTCTAATATGGGGCATTCCACATGGTGTTTTCCAGGATAAAAGCAACTAAGCAGTGACAGCTTATAAAGCAGCAATTTCCACAAACAAGGGAATTCAAACATTTCAGTTGTTGCATGTTCCGTTACATCTTCCTTGCCAACAATTTCTACCAACTTGTGACAGAGCCGTATTTCAAGGTTCTTGAGTTTCCCAAGATTTCGGGCAAGGGACAAAGGGAACAGTGTTGCCAAGATAACACAGCTATTAACAGACACTTGTTGCAGATTGCGAAAGCTGAGACTATTCCCTAGGGGGGTTTTGTTCCATACACATTTCAAATTTGACAAGCCTTTTAAAGTAAGCTTTTTCAATGGAAGGACTATTCCCTTGGTGTTGGCCTCACAGTCATCCATGTCAAATATTATCTGCACTGCATGGGAGCTATGTACATTCAATTCTTCTAAGGTCTTCAAGTAAGGAAGTACATCAGATGGAATTACAATATCTCTTTTAATCGCTCCATCAAATTCTAATTTCTTTAAACTGCCAAAGAAATTCTCCAGAAAAGCAGGTTTGCCGTGCCTAACACCCTTCGTCTCAAGGTAATCGACAAGAATCATATGCTTTGAATATTCGAAAAAAACCTTAAAAGCCAAAGAAACTCAACGTCAGATAATCGACAAGTCTCATATGGCTCATTAGTTGCTAATGGCATGTGTACCACTTGGATTTACAGTTGATTGTAGAAAATTAAACTATATATACATGCAGTGGCTGATTCTAGTAAAAACAAGTATCCTATTCCAAATTTTAAGTAAGGTGAAATTTTATTTTTAATCTTAATTAATTATATAAGTATATATAATTATTAAAAAAAAATTCGTCATTTTTGCAACTTTTATTGTTTAGGTAATGTTGTGGTGATCGTTGAACTCTAAGCCACTGTATACATGTCCCTCATTAATTAAGATATCTGTGATTATCTCGTGTTAAATTTCAATTCTCATTTTTTGTTTTTCTAATTAAATCATAGGCTTTATTTTGATATATATATATATATATATATATATATATATATATAGTTTTGTACCATTTTTACATTGTCAAATATAAATCAGTTATTCAAGTAATTTAAAGTAAGAGCATATCTAATAGGTCACATATATCTGTATTTACATGTCTAATATTTAATAAATTTATAAATTTTATTTAAAATTATAATTTTTTATTTAAATCTATAATTTTTATATGTAAAAAATACTTTAATTATTAGATCAAAATTAATTATTATAAATTTATTATATAAACTTATATGTGTATTAAATTTATATTAAAATTTTAGTGTTATATGTATCAACATTAATTATTTTTTAATATAATTGGCCTATTACTTCAGTTGGTTGGAACATTCGCTCGAAGGCTCGAGACATGCATGTGTCATTATTTTAAATTATTTCATACAATATATTTTAAATTCAATCCGTATGAAAGTTTTGGAATCCATAACCTTAACAACGTGAAAGATATTTTGGGTAGTGCACTATTCATGCTGGACGTATTAGAAATTTAAATGGTGCATGATGCATATCCAAAAAATAAAAGTAGAAGAGAAGAAAAAAAAAATAAGGCTTGATAGAATGTTTTGGACTCACATTAGGCTTCTTATAAAGAATAAAACAACTGTTATTTCTACTCCCTTTTGTTACTTAGTACACTCTTTTCTTCTATTTTTTTCTCTAAACTACCCTCCCAAACACGCACTCCCCCTTTTTCTCTTTCTCCCTCTCGTATAACAACATAATATTGTTCGTCATGCATTTTATTTTTAATCATTTCATTAAGAGCGAGAGAGAATTTGACTTGGCACACATGCATAGAGGAAGAAGAGAACAAGAGATTGTAACCGCACTCAAACTTTAATTCACTAAAAATTGACACAAAAGTCCCTGAATTCTATTACCATTATGCGCAAATTGAAGCAACAATATATAAAAATGACTAAGAAAAACAATAGTCTCAGAAAATATGATGGGCGGTGCAATGTAATTTTTTCATCATTTACAGGAAGCTTTAACTTTGGTGAATTGGTCTAATGGCATAAACTAACAATGGTGAAGAAAGCGATTTCCGGAAATGGGGGAGTGGATATTTATCGTATCCTTCTACTCATTAACACAATCCCACAAAACTGGCTTCCGGAAAGTAATTTCCAAAAATGTTCTGGAAATTTCAGAAAAGGAGGCTATTTTTGGAAAAGGATTATAGCAGGGGACTCTAATAACAAATGGTAGGAATGGATGTAGCAATTGCTAAGAATAAAATACATAAGGCTTTAGAGATCCAATTAGACTTTAACAGAATATTATTTTGGTTAATTGCTATTTCCACTCTATCTTTACATTAACACACTTCCTTTCTCATTTTTTATAAGGAGACACCCACTAAACACACTACCTCATCTAATCTCATCCCCCTCTACATTAGAGTTAGGTTGCATTAACAATCATTTCAAGAGTGTGGAAGCTCTGGACCCTAATGTTTTATGGAACTACATCTGCAAGCGAATGTTGCTTTCTCAGCGCAACCCGTTAGAATTCTCTTACCAAAGACTAAAACTGAAGGTGGATTATACGCAACCCACATAGTATTTCGTGTGTCACATCTGTTCAAAGGGCGGTGATTTTTCGCTGAGTACTTTTGATGGGGTAAAGTGTCACTCTGGAAACTTGATGAAAAGACAACTAGATATGTTGGTAGAGCCTGCTGGTGGCAATGGTGTTTTTGTTAAAGGGGATGTCATGTTCTTGATCTTCGATGACCTAACAGTGCTTCGTAGCTCTCTCAGTGTCTCCTTTAAACCACCACTCTCGGACACAAAGAATTCAGAAAGGTGGAAGAAAAGTCTCTAGATGTTGACACGAATAAGGTAATATTACTTTTTATTCATTTGAGGTGATACTTGCATGAGTTGTTTGGTTAGAAGGATGGAAATGGAAAAAAATATAAATTCCTCCCAAAGTATGTTAGAAGGTTAGAGAACAAAGATTTAGCCTTATTTTTTTTCTCTTCAAATAAAGATTTTTGAAAAATAGTATTTGTTAGGCTTCAGCATGAATATATATTGTGAAACAAATAGTTATAGGAGTCATAAGTTTATGCCAATGGAAAAAAACATTAGGGGATTATAATAGAAGCTTTTATGTGCAAATAGATGAAATCAATCCTTGTTGTCCTTGTTCTTTTAAGTGATATCGATGTTTGGTAAAGTGTTATAAATAGATAAGTATATACGATATTTTTCTATAAAATATAATTTTTTGGGGCAATTATAATTTATTTATTTTAATTAATTTTGGGCCCATAAGAATGTTAGGCCGATTTTAAGCTGGTTTTCTGAGTGATTTGTTGCTTTTGCATTATGTTAAATACTAAGTTCTGATTTCTCGCGATTAGAAACGGAGGGCCATTTGAGAGAATTAAAAATTAAATTAAATTAAGATAAGCAAATACTAACAATTGAATTTGGGCAATGAATTCCTTACCTGTTGGTGAAACAACGTCTGGATTGTCGTGTTGAGATCATGGTGGGAGGTTAAGGCAGTATTCTCTTTCGAAGTTTTAATCCCCGCAAATATTGGCGCATCTATAATTCCTTCAGAGAATGTTTCCATATTGGTGCATTCAGCAATCGTGGCTTTTTCCAAACACGTGAAATGCAAAGTGGCATTCCCTGAATAAAACCTTATTAGCCTTGGTAAGGAATCCAACATTAATGTTGTGAGGCGTCCAAATATGATCTCATTAGAAGCATCTTCATCTTCTTTTTTTACTATTTCCTTCATTGATTTACAATTATATATACATAGGGCCTCAAGTTGCAACAAACTTTTGGCAGTTGAGCATTTGAATAAATACTCCATCCCATCACAGTATATCACTTGCAAATTTTTCAGATTGATGAAAGATACTGCACAGCTCACTAATTTTTGTAACTGAGGGCACCATCCAAGATTTAATATTTGAAGGTTTTCAGAGTATGGCTTTACCCATGGGTGCTCTAACCCTATCCACTCCAGATGTACAAGATTATACAGTGTTAATTGTTTCAATCCGGGAAGTGAACGGTCATGAACTTGGAGTTTCTGAGAGGGAAATATCTCCTTTAGACCATAGCAACTTTGCACTCGAAGCTCTTCTAAGCTGGGTACCTCGTGAAGGAAATCAAAAGGCCAAGTGTCTTTCTTAAATGTCATCATTCTCAAGGGATAGTTCAAGATCAGTTAATTTGTAAAGGAGGTCTTCTGGGAAATGTGCATCGCTCAACAACATAATGTTTTCCTCATTGAGTGTCAAGCTCTTCAGATTGGGAACAATCTAGCAAGGCCAAACAAATTCAAAAGAAAATGCACGGTGGTAGTTAGAAGGAGGAAAGTAACAAAAAAAAATGCCAAGAAATTCTATTGTCTTAAAAAAATTGTTGCTCATGTACCACTTAGGTTTTCTTTTGATGTAGAAAATTATATATGTGCCTCTCTACTGAGATGTCTCCAGTTATCACATTAAAATTCAATTTTCTTTCTTATTGTCTAATCATATTCTGACTTCTATTTTGATATATTAAAATGAATAATTTTAAATAGCTCAATTGATTCAACATGGTACATCAATTGATATATATCTGTCTTTTCTACGGATAATTTTTTTTATATTGTCAACCAAATAAAAATTATTTTAGATATGACTTTTAATATAAGATTATAAGTTTTTACGGAAGTACAAATAAGATTATAAGTTGATACACTCTTGATAACAATGTAATCAAAAAATCTTTTATACATTTAACACATTCTAATTAAATTTTAAGGTAATTATTTCATGACAATCAATATATAATGATCAGATAATAATGTAAAAGGTCTTTTTATGTTAATTGTGAGTAGAGTTTACTTAAATTGTTAGAGTATCTTTAGTTTAGTGCGTGTTAGATTTTGAGCAAAAATCTTGAAATTAAGATTTGATCTTCATTGGATCTCTCAATAAGGAGGTGAAGAAATCTTTAATAACATGGAGAATGAGTTCTTATAGAAGATCCCTTAAGATTGACACATTGTTCAAAAAGGAATAAATTTTTTTCCTCTTTCTCTCTTCCTAAGATCTAAAAATTAGAGATCTTCAATCATGTGTGTTACTATAGGGTCCACCAAAAAATAGTCTAAGATCCTAATTTGAGATCTACCATTAAAGATACTCTTATACGATACACCCACTTTAATAAATTACTCATAATACAAATTTGAAATATGAAAAGTGAATATTATTTTCTCATAATTCGAAGAGTACAATAAAGATCATTTAATTTGTGCAGCTTTCATGATAAAACTATGCAAGAATTTCGGAAATTAAATCAGACTTGATTACTACAAATAAGGAACCCTGACCAATAATAAATAAATCTGATTGAATCTGTACAAATTACAAAAACACGTAATTCATATTTTACATATGGGACAACATGCATACAATTATAGGTCTAAATATGTTCTTTAGCCTCAGCGATTTTTTATTTTGATTCTTGTAAGTTCATTTTTTTAATTTTATTTTCTGTTCGTTGATGTTTTTTTTTTTTTTTTTTAATTTTGGTTTATATAAGTTTTTTTTTATTTAATTATAGTTCTTGTAAGTTTATATTTTTTTAATTTTAGTTTATTTAAATTTTTTTTATAGTTCTCATAAATTTAAGTTTACATGACAAAAATTGAAAAATTACAAACTTATTGGAACTAAATAATGAGCAGAACACCTTAAAGGAATCAAAATTGAAAAAAAAAAACAAACAAACTTACCCGCAACAAAATATATTTAAGCCACAATTATAAATGTTTTATCATGGTGAAATATTTTTCAATTGTAGAATATTGACTTAGGAAAATTTTCAATGAAATGAAAAATATTTTATCTGTGTAGGTAGATGAAAATTTGTGCTGGTTAACAAATTAAATACTCTATATAACGCGTACCTGATCTGTGAAATGTTTGTGTAGAGTGTCATTCAAATCACCTTCCCAGTACCATTTGTCTTTTTCTCCGGCCACAACATGTACTTTTTTAAGGTTTGCAGCACTTTGGACTTTAGAGAATATTTTCATTTGAGGGCACTCACTCACTACTACTTTCCAGTAATGGGAATTGGAAGTCACACTTCTCGGAACTGCAAAAACTTGTGAGATTTTGTAGAGACACCAACTCTAAAGATTTTAATTGTCTAAACTCAATCTCTTATACTTTTTCCTCTTCATTTTCTGCAACGATTTCCACAATCATTTCACATAAGCTTACCTTCATGGTTGTGAGTTGAACCAAGCTTTTAGCAGTTGAGGATGTCATTAAATTCCTCACCGATCTACAATTGCTCACTTCCAAATGTGTTATGTAACTATAAGATACTTTGGATGAGGCTAAATTTGTCAATTTCATACATCGACTAATGACTAAGCGCTCTATCCTCTGAAGAAGTGGGTCATGCTCAAATCCTATCTCTTCTAAAGACAACAAACCAATTAATTCCAACTCCTTAAGTTGCATAACAACACCTATTTTATCACGTGAAATGAGGCTTGCAGGAGCCCAAATCCTTTTCAAGTGACAACTCCGCAATGTTAAGCTTTTCAAATTGGGAAGTCTATGAAGAAACCAAAAGAGAATTTCAGTATTCTTCAATCCACACAAGAAAAGTCTTTGTAGTTTGTTCATTCTGTGAACACTAACAATGTATTTCTGCAACCATTCTGCTTCCTTCAAGCTCATTGCCATAGATTCCCAGTTGTATATCACCTAAAATAAAAATAAATAAAAAAAGACTTATCAATATTGAAGCATACTTGGAACCACTCAACAAGATATTTATAATGTGTTATATTCTTATAAGAAATAAATAACATATTCTCGCATCCTTCAGTGAGAGATTCTTAATTCATTCTTTTTATTATCTACCTTTTCGGTAGCCAAAACAATTGGCTTCACTTGTGAGTTTGTGATGTGCGTAGTGAGCCCTTCCAGCTTGAAACAATTGATCATGGACAATAACTTCAATGATGGCCACTCTAAAGCGTGAGTTCCTCTGTAGAAACTCACAAGTTCCAATGAATATATTAACGATACAGTGTTTAGCTGAGGAAACTTAAAGGTGATAGCATTTTCATTTGAACCATTGTCCCAAGCAACAATCTCCTTCATTTCCCGGCAGTTGTATACATTAAGGATTTCGAGTTTTTCTAACTCAGTGGCAACAGAAAATGGAAAGAGATATTTTAAATTTGGACTATCATTAACCATAATGCTTTTCAGATTATTATATTTAAGTATTTCACTGCAGCCATCCTTCCATATGTGCACCAAATTTGGCAACACATCTAGAAATAAATTTTGCAAGTTTGTTTCATTCCTATCACCAGTGTGTGGAATATTTTCAAAGTCAAATATGTTTTCCACTAACTCGCAATTTGTAACTGTCAAGCTTTGAAGGCTCTGAAATCTTTGCCCCGTATAACTAGGAAAAATCGTAACAAGTTTGTGGCATTCTCTTATTATCAAAGAGTCCAAACTGTGAAAGGAATGAAGACCAATATGGGGTTGCCAAATGGTATTAAGTTTCTCCATGCAGATGATCTCCATTTTCTTCAACTTAGGAAAAACATCAATATTATGCTGCAGAAAAAAGTGAATGTTAGGTGAGCAGATAAAAGATCTCAACAATTAATATAATTAAACAACAAATGATAGTAATAATCAAAGTCAATATTAATTGAATCCACACACCTCTGCCTGTTCTGGACAAAATATATCCTCCATCATTTCACATGCACTTACAAAAAGGCTTTGTAGATTCATCAAACTTCCAGCCATGGAGAATGACAGTAAATATTTTAAATCACCACAGTCTGTCACATTCAATGTAAGCAAATTTTGAAAACAATACTGAGATTGGTCACTCCATATCTTCTGGATGTTGATTGAGGATAACTCTAACCATTCTAATTTGGGAATTAAAACCTGTAAAAACATATATAATTCATGTGTCAACAATAAGATTTTGATTTTGAAAATTGATGCACCCAAGAGAAATGACAAAACTTAAACAATCACGACTTTTTACTTATTTTAGAGGAATAACATACAAATTAAACATTCTACATTATAAAGGACACATATTTATGATACTTTTTTACATACCTTTTCATTGAAGAGTGATATGCAAGAATTGGCGGCGCCTTGCTCAACTTCAATGATAATATCTTTTTCCTGTTTTGCACTTGGAATTCCAATGGTTTTGCACTACAAGGCATCTTGTCGTTGGTATATAAACAAGCAAATGCTGGTAAAGATTTTAATGTTAAAACTCGTAATTGAGGGAACTCAATCTTGTCATCACTGATAGTATGTGTTTGTCTTTCAACAGAAACTATCTCCTTCAGAGAATCACAGTCACACACTTCAATTGTTTCAAGCATGGTGAGAAGCCGATGAAAAATGGAAAAATGTTTTCCAATTCATCACATGTTTTAATCTTGATAACTTTTAATCCGCAAAAAGAGGCCTCTGCAAGCTGATTGTCACATATTTTCTCCAAATTATCCAGTTTGTAAAGACACATGGACTCCAATTTGGGAAAAGCCAGTAAAGGGTGAAACCGCTCCACTGAGTTGATAATATATTGAATGCCAAAATTGTTTACAATGGATAAATGTTTCAGATATGGAAATCCTTCAACATTTAATTCATAAAAAACATCATGAACATCATTGAGTTCTCCCAGCAGCAAATATTCAACACTCTTGAACAGCATTTTAACCCATGTTTCAGAATGAATGTCAATACCTTCTTTTAGGTTGAATGCCAAAAATTTCGCCTCTTCATACATGTCAGGGATTTTGAATTCTCCCACTGTAAGCTTGTTGAATTCACCAATGACAATCTTGTAACTACCCAACATGTCAAAAAACAAGTTCTGTGGCAAACGGGAAACACTCTGAATGTGTATGTCTAGATTGCGCAACTGATTCAAGTGCCTCAACTCAGAAAGACTAATAGCATTTTGACTTTGGATATTCTCCTCAGCCTCCGACAGAATCAAGCTGTCTCTCATGTAAAACTCTTCCAAACTGTTCATCCTTGATATGATATTGGAAGGTATTACTCTTAGTTTTGAGCAATTGCTTAAGTCAAAAAGTTGCAGCTTATCCAATTGCC
>PYAF01001061.1:2425181-2440897 GCA_007407185.1 Glycine tomentella
CCATGTACTATGGGAAACTTAAGTTAAGTAAACATTAAACTCATCTTTCTTTTTGAACCAAGACTTACACTTTGGACAATCCTTTAGGAAGTGTCCAAATATCCCACATAAATGACAATTATTGCTCTTTGATGCCTTCTTCTGGATTTTCATAGAGTCGTCATTGATCTTTAATGGTCATTTGTCTTTATCATGCTTCGTCACAAATTTCTTTCCAGCTCCTTGATTTTCTTGGTAGCTTACATAATGGATTGAATGACTTTCTTGATTCTTAAGTGTCGTTTCTTCTTGACCTAACATATTAATTCATTCACATTTTTGGAACGAGCCATACTTATACAATAATGAGTTTAGAATAAACTGAACAAGGAAGTTCTCATTCACAATCATTCTCAAGGTCTTAAGTTTTGCTGCAATGTTTTGTCATCTCAATGACATGCTCATGCATAATATGTGAACCATCAAACTTCATGATTGTCAGTATACTCATTAATATCCCATAGGGATGGTAAAGTGGGTTAGCCCACCCAAAACAGGCCGAGCTAGCCCAACCCATCAAAAAATGGGTCGGGACAGGTTGACCCACTTTTGCAAAGTGGGCTGGAAATACTAATCTGTCCCACTTTAAAGTGGGTTAATGGGTCAGTGGGACAACCCATTTAAAAAGTAAAAAATAATTAAAAATTTTAATTTTTTTTAAAGGCAAAAAAAATTATAAAAAAAAACAAATGTAAAGAAAAAAGTAACTTCACTATTTGGAATGACAAGCAATCCACTCTATGCAAGAACATTTCAACATATAAAAGTTTAAAACCTTATTGCCTACTAGATATACCAGAAATGAAAGCACATTTCAACAACTCTAAGAATTAAACAAATTTGATTGTACCCAGAAATACTCAAGGAATCATAGGCATTTGTTGAATTCCTAAAAATTTAGTAAGCAAAAGGTAGCTTATAATATAATTCTAGCCAAATAGAAAATAAAATCCTAATATTTTACTAGACAGATTCTCTTAGTATGTACCTTGCTGCTGGCTCTGAAAAACTTTTGCCGAGATGCTTCTGCTGTAGAACATGAAGATCACCACTTGGACAATACTCCATGACCAGACATGACAAATTATCTGATGTAAACTGAGCTTACTGTTATTGGAAGAAAAGGATGATCCAGCATCCTTAATATCTCTCTTTTAGTTTGAGCCCTAGGCATCTTCTTCCTTCTTGCCAAAAATTCATTGTCCATCACCTTAATAGCAAACAAACAATTTTTGCCAATTAGTTCAGCAAGATATATAGTCCCAATGTCTCCACAACCTAGCTTCTTCAAAAGATTGAAGTGTCTCAAGCCCAAGACTTCATGCTGAATTTGAATTGGAGATTAAATGATAAGTTAAGAGGGTCTTCTGTTAATTAGTGTTGAAGATGGATTAATTGATATACAAGACACTAAACAATGTTGAAACTTAAAATTTCAATTTACAATTCACAATTTTGTATACTAATAGTAGAATATGATGTGTAATAAACGCTAATTGGGGAAACGAGAAGGATGACAAACAAAAATGATGAAAGTAATGAGTAGTAGTTATTGCTGCTCTGTTTAGTTAACACCTTCCCCTATACCACTTCCAGAACTATAATACCCCGAGACCTGGCGCGAATGGCGCCGGCTTTCGCGCGACCAGCGCCAGGACCATTTAGAAGAATCCTTTCTCTGGAGGGTGACGCGATCAGCGCCAGGGTCAGCGCCAAACGCGCCAGACACTCTGGAATTTCACGCCTGGAGCGTTGAGACGGCGCCTGGGGCGCCACAGTTTTCCAGCCCGCGCGGTCAGCGCCGTGGTTGGCGCGGTTGGCGCGGGAAGTAGCCTGGAAAATCCATTTTTCTCTGGATTTTCACGCTTAAAGCGTGGGGAACGGCGCTTGGGGCGCCACATCCACCGCCATATTGGCGCGGATAGCGCCAGAGGTGGCGCGGACCGCGCCAGACCTCTGGCAGGCACCCTATTTAAAGGGGTTTCGCGATTTTGAGGGAGAAACTACTGTTTCTCTTCTTCCTCTGGCCAGGCAGCCATTGACGGGCTGGGGAAGCTTTATAACCTCATCACACCTCACTTAAACACCTCCTAAACACTAATAAACATGATTAGAACCTTGGGTGAGCCAAATTCCAGTCCAAGAGTGAGGGAAAACCCATTTCCTGAGAAAAATCCCAGAAGAGCAGAGGTCAGAGAAGGAAGGAGATAGCCAATGGAAGCTGAGGCTAGGAGAAGCAGTCAGTGAGCTTCTCTTGACAGTTCTGAGGTAAGGACTCAAACTTTCATCGGTTAATTCGTGATTTGGATAATGGGGTGAATAGTAACCATTATGCAATAGGACTGGAATTAGGCTTAGGTTCTTTAGAAAGGTTTAATCAGGAGGTTGTTCTGAGTAATATGAGATGATGAAAATGAAATTCTGATGAGGTTTGGTTTTGACCTTGAGATTGGTCTAAGTAAGAATAAGAGGGAGTGGATGAGGGGTTCTGAGATAGAAAAGAACCCAAGTGTCTTTATAAGAAATGTTCATGAGGCCAAATAAACGGTGAATATGCATCAATAAGTTAGAATGGGCTAGGATGAATAACTGGTAAGTTAGGCCATATAAACCATGAGATTGTTTGATGTAGAGTCTTACTAAGACTCCAATGCAGTTGTTAGACTGAGGATGATCCTTTCAAGGATCTGTAAAGGGGCCTATACAGTGATTAGGCCGATAACCTTAAGCTAGTTTATTGAGAGATAGTGGGAAGGAATTATGTTTCCTTCCATTTCAACGGTTTAGTACCATTGCTAGATACCTGGTATAGTAATCCTGATGTTGACTGTGCCATTGGATTTTCAGAGGGCGAGACCTGAGGGTGTCAATAGCATGGACCTCCAACTGAAGAGTGGTGATGAAGCACAGTCTAACCAGGTAAGTTCAGTGTTTCTGGCAGTGATTCCTCTACCTGGGAATCCCTATTTATAGAATTATATATATATATATATATATATCAGTTAGTATGAATACTATGCTAGTGTCTTGAGTTCTAGATTTGATATGATTAGAAATGGTTCTAGCACTGTGATGGTGTTAGTAATTATATTGTTGGTCTTATATGTGTATAAGACATATACGTATGATATTTAATGGAGATAAACACTAGGATAGAGGATTGATTTATGGGGTATCAAAGATATACCCTGGTGTTATAGCAATGAGATGAACACTGTGTCAGTGTTCTATGTCTACTTATAGTTGTATGATATGCTAGACACATTGATATTATGAATGATGCTTATGATGGTGAAACACCGTGATGGTGTTCTGATATGTATTATGAGAAATGCCATTTGGCATGATTTTGATAATGCTAGATAGGCACTATGATAGTGTCATGTTTAGTATTGATTGTGTGTGTTTAGGTGTGCATGCTCTGGCCAGAGAATAGTAGACTATGGACCCCTCGGAGAGGTACCTGCTTAGCAGATGATCCTTCTTGGGATAATCCATAGGCGTCCATGTAAATCCTGAATAGAGGTACCTGCAGGGCAGATGATCCTGTTCAGGTATTGGACGACGAGTTCTGGGTAGAGGTACCTGCAGAGCAGATGATCCTATCCAGGGACTCGGATGAAAGTCCTGATTAGAGGTACCTGCAGGGCAGATGATCCTATTCAGGCACAGATTGAGCCGATCCTGAGTAGAGGTACCTGCATAGCAGATGATCCTATTCAGGTATCGGTAGATGATCATGTTTAGGTTTACAGTATGAAAGTCCTGAGTACAGAAATTCCTCAGGCAACAGGTGTTGAGTGTCTCTATTGCCTGACACTGCTATGTGCAAGCAGTTAGCTATGTAAAAGCCTTGAAGGCTGATGTTAGTATGAAACCTTCACTTATGAGATAGGGAATAATGAGCACTAGGGAATTCCTACTTATCAGATGATTATCCCTAAGCTATGGATTAGATTACAGAGAGCCTATTTTCATAATAGGTGAGATGTGATAGTTATATGTTGAGAAAGCTGAGAAGACTGATAGTTATAAGATGAGATAAGGATTAAGATCTGAGAGTTTGGGTGTATATATAGTAATAGATCTGTGATATCTCAGATCAGAGGTTAAATATACAGACCTCATTATAGTTATGGATAAGCTATGTTGAGATGTTAGATGTCTGATAGCGATCCAGGGGGAGGAATGACCTCCAGGAACCCTGGACTTACTGAGATCTTTATCTCACCTGTGTAGGGGTTTATGTTGCAGGTATGAATCTTAGTAGCTGGAATAGAATTTATGGTAAGAAGACCAGTGAGGTCGAGAGATTTGGGACTCCATATGGCGAGCACCAGCCAGAATAAGGTAGTTTCTGTCTCCTGTCATATCTAGTTATCTGCCTGATTCTCTTTGTTATCTGGATCAATAAGGGCTAGATGTAGTGATTTTTTTTAGTTTTATTCATGCTGAGGTTATTGTACCATACATAATGTATCAAGGATTAGGATTTTTATATGCTTCCGCAGCTTATTTATGCTATTCTGATATTATAGTAATGATAACACACTGGGTGCACACGGGGTGTTACAAGAACAAACATAATGTGACTACACAGTACCTTGCTGAGCGAACAAGGTTTGCAATGATAACTGGAACGAGAACGAACGAGAAGTCGAGAACGAGGAGCTCGACGAACGAACGAACGACAACGACGATGAGGAACGAACAAAGCTCTGGAACGAAGCACTGGAACGACGTCGAAGTCGCGGTCTCGTAGAACGAAGCACTGGAACTGGAACGAAGCACCTGGGAGTGGGAGCGTTGGAACGAAGCTCTAGAACGAAGGCACGAAGCATTGGAATGTCGAGGTCGTGGTCGCGGTCGCGGACGACGAGCCGGAGATGCGACGAGACTAGGTCGTGGTCCCTCACTCTCTCTCATCTCAGATTCTCACTTCTCACTTTCTCAACCACTTAATTTCCAAAATATCTATTATATTATATTATTATCAGCCAGGTGGGTAGCCCGGCACGGGCTCAATTTTGGCCCGCATTTTTGTGGACTCGGTTAGCCCAACCCATTTTGGATCATTGGGTTGATAGTGTCAACCCAGTCCACATTTTTTCGTGGATTAAACAGGCTGGCGTGTTTTGCCATCCCTAATGTCCCAGGAAGAGACTTATGAATTGTTTGAAAACGCTTTCCACTAATCCCATAAACTCTTTAGCACTATTAGTCCTAGGAAAAACTGTCTTAATATTGTCTGCAACAGTCGATTATTCTTATGAACATTAGGTTGAGTATGTTAAATCTTTCCCAAGCTTTATAATGAACTTTCTTTTCATTGTTACTAACATCAGTAATAGTAGCAGACTTTATTTTTTCCAATATAGCAAGATCAAGATCCAAATACTGAGATGAAATTGGACTTGCTCATTCCCATCAAAGAAGTTAACCCCATTAAAAATTGTCACAGAGTGAATTGGAAATAGGTACTGCATAATAAAATTCACATAAGTGTTTTAAAACATAAAACACATGTCATACATATAACTCATTCAGATAACAATCAATGTATATTGACACTCTCCTTTGGGTGATACACCAATACATAACATACAAACATGATAATGCTAATAAAAATCTTAACAATAATTGACAATTAAATATGCACCAATTAGAGTCACCTACTACCTTTGAGTATATAAATAAAACTAGTGATTCACTCAAATCATATTGATTATAAGAACAACTAATCAACCTTTGGGCGATCCATAAATGCTTTATAACAATGAATTTCAATCACCCATAAACCAATAATATAATTTAGCATCAATTATTCTATGAGTAATTGAAATGATCATTAATTTGAAATTAAATAACCTTATAGATTTGATCACTTTGGTAACTAACAAAACCATCATACACTTAATTCCAAACAAAAACATGGGTTCCAAATATTTATAGCTACTAAACAATTTGTAGCATTCTTGTTAATTTCATTCTAGGGCATAAACAACCAATCATAACGACATTTGTCATTTAATCACGTTCAAGAACAATTCAATATAAGAGATCTTTTTCCATATTTCAAAAACATTCCAAGAATCACGTACACAACATTTAAAACAATTGATAATTTCTTTATTTATAATTCTTAAAGAATACACGTACAACATCTTTCTCCAAAACAAAACATTAAAAAAGAGTACTTTATTTTTTGGGTAAATAGTCATTTTTGATCCCTGAATGTGTAGAGTGTTGACAAATTCGTCATCAAAATATGAAAATTCAAATTTTTATCTCCGAAAGTGTAAAAATGTGACAAATTCATTTATCCATTAACATCTGTTCGTTACCGTTAATGAAAAAGCCTACGTGACACATTCAGGGATAAATTTGTTAACGCCATACACATTCAGTGACTAATTTGTTAGCGCTCTACCCAAAATATAATTTAATTTTCATCTTCTATCTTTTAATCGTTACAAACATAACACTACAATAAACACTTAAAAAAAGGAAAACAAATATAAGTTAGAATAAGCATAATAATAAGTATAATATTGATTAATAAGCTTAATCTATATGTTATTCTGAAATTTCTATTATGACAACATTAGGTAGTGACAAAATCAAGTTGAGTCTCATTTTTTGTAATAATTAACTTAATAGTTGTGCATATTAATTTGTTTGAGTATCATATTTTAGATAACATGTTGTCTCATATCTTTGCTTTAAATTTTATAATGTGACAGTAACTTAACCAAAATATGAGATTCAAATAAAAATGCACAACCATTAAGTTAATCCTTACAAAAAAATGAGACCCAACTTAATTTTGTCATTGCCTAATGTTGTTATAATATAAATTTCAGAGCAATAGATAAATTATGCTTATTAATCAATCTTATTATGTTTGTTCTAATTTATGCTTGTTTTTTTTAATTTTTTAAGTGTTTATTGTAATTTTATGCTTACAATGATTAAAATAGGGAGAAGATAAATATTAAATTATTTTTGGGTAGAGCGCTGACAAGTTAGTTCTTGAATACATAAAGCGCTAACAAATTCGTCTATGAATGTATCACGTAAGTTCTTTCATTAATAATAAATAGACATTAATGGATGAATACATTTGTAGCACTTTTTTTAAACTTTTGTGGATAAAAATTTAAATTTTTATATTTTGATGATAAATTTACCAATATTTTACATATTTAACTACAAAAATGCTAACGTGATTACATAAACACGTTCAGTTCCGACGCAATCAACTGCCATAATTTTGTAAAATCTTTCCAGGTAGCAGTGTTTCTGTAATTTTATTTTTAAACTATAATATATTAATTTTTTTGCCCAGTTTTGAAATTGAAATAGTACTGTATAGTCCCATAAAAAGCTGTAAATTAAATTTCTGCACAAAACCAATAGGCACGAAACGTAACGCTCCTGCTTTAGTCGCAGTAGGTGCAATGCTTGCTTTATTGGGAGCGGAGGAATTCCAAACCACTTTCTCAACGTTCAAAATAGTATAATAAAAGAAATTCGAAACAATTAAATCACCTCAAATACCAATCATGTTCACGCAAAGCAATGAATGATGTAACATATCATTTCATGCAGTAAAAACAATATTCATACTTTGGCAATTCTTTACTCAATTCAATCGATACCCCTTTTTATACAAAATTCCATATTTGAAGCCAAAAAAATAAAATTCCTAAATTTTATAATTAGGATTCATACATAATTAAAAAAATATATTTTTGGAAAATCATAAATTTTTCTGATATCACATGTAAATTTTAGAATTTTTGAGATTAATAATTATAAAAAATTAATAAAATTTTGAAATATGATTCCCACAAATAATAAATAAATATTATATATATTTCTCAAAGTGAAATATTTCTCCGCTGTGTTTTGATTTATTAAAAGATGAGAGAAATAAGATTTTAATTCCTTGACTATTTTTTCTATTTCTATACATTCGTAATGACTAAGAATTTTGAAAAAACACTTTCCTATAAAAAAAGACCTTATTTCATATTAATAAATATTAACTCCTTTATAATCATTACTCTCATCAAATAATAATTATATCTCAAAACTATTCTAATTTAACCCAATTACAATTTAATCTTTAATTATTTATTTATTTATCTCTACATAGGTCACATATCTCTCATATATAATATGAGATATTAATTCTCATATGGTCTTTCCCCCTTCTTCTTATGACCCTTGCGTTTGGCCCCCAATTTAGCTAAAATATCTGCACAATGATTACCGGTGAGAAAGGGGATATTCTATGAATTCAAGGACAGAGAGGCATTCGGAGAAGTGTAAGAGTAGAGGAGAAATAGGATAATTCTTATTATCTCTTTTGTAGTGAATACAAGGATATATAGACAGATAAATCAAGCCATGTGCCTATCCTAATCATTCACACAGAATATCCTGATTGATAGTGATAATACATAATCCTAACAACATCCTTCTAGAACCATGAGTCACTAATCCCTATTTAGCAGCATGAGCTCAATCAGCAACATGAGTCAACCACCGGCTGAACATTTTTTAGGAAAATCAAAATTTCACTTTAACAGAAAATAAATAAAAAAGCTTTCGTACAATACGAAAAGGAGGTGGTCGTGGGAGAGGCCAAGGGCGTGGCGTCGCAGAGCAAACTGCAAACCGATGCTGTGATTCTTGAAGGAGGGGAAGCCGTTGCCGATGACGACGACATGGCGGACTAGGGTGTGGATTGTGAACGCCGGATTCGAAGATGTCTGGAAAGTCGAGCGTAGATCATGAGTGAGGTGATGCGTGGTAATGCAGCTAGGAGTCGGAGGTGTTGGCGTGTTGCGCGAGGAGGCTCTGGTTGGCGGTGATCGACGGTGGCAATCCTGGTGGAGGAGGAGCAGAAGAGTGCGTGGCCCCACGGTGAGAGGAAGGAGAGGTCAAGGACGAGATGCTTGACTGCTTGAACGAGAAAAGAGAAGTCTCAGTGGTATCAGATATGCACAGTGGGCTAGGGTATTTTGTGAAAATTTTTAAAAAGATAGATATTTTAGTAATTTCATATGAAAATTTAAGGGGAGCACCTTCGCCCTTCTCTTGTACTTGGGTCCGTCACTGAATGAGAGCCTAGGGAAAATATTAATGACAAGAAAATTGTTGAGAAAATTCTAATTTCTATTCCCCAGATTTGATGCAATTGTGACTCCAATAATGCAAACCAAAGATATGTCTACCTTCAATAGTGACAAATCTTAATCAGACCATGTTTTATTTTTGTAGAGTATCCCAAAATATCAAACATGCTTATTGATAAAAGATTCCATTTAATCTCTGGAACATACCTCACATCTTGAAACAACATCTCCCGATCATCAAACATCTTTAGTCTGATAGTACCTATGCCAATATTAATTTTATGGAGTCCCCAATAACAGATATTATATATTTTTCAATTAAAAAAGTGCTCATTTTAAAGCTTTTGTATTTCTTAGATCATAATTTATTTATTATTTGAATAATCTTTTATGAGTAAGAATTGATAAACCTTTTAAACAAATTTAACTTAGGTTACTCAACAGTTAATAATCAAGAAAATTTGTATTTTTCTAACAATTTATTCACTAATATTTTTTATTTTTGTAATTTAAGACATGTATATATTTAAATAATAAACTTAAGAAAATATCATGTCAACTAGTTGAGTTTATGGGTTCAAAAGTCAAAACCTGGATCTAACCTATATATAAATGAGTTTGAATAAGTTGGATTGGATTTTATATATATATATATATATATATATATATATATATATATATATATATATATGACAAGAGATCAAATTATACTGGTTTGATTTTCATATTATTATTCTATCAATAAATTGATATAAAATATAATTTTTATCTATTCATCTTGAATTATATTTAAATATTATTAAGATTGTATGTGTCAAATTTTATTAAAATTGAATAATAATAAGAAGGTAATAAAATGATTTATATTTTGAAAATTTTATATTAGGTTGATTTTAATCTATATGAATGAGTTAATAAATAATTTTTATTAATATAATTTTTTGTATATATAATTTATGTGAAAAGAAATTTCAATCCAACCTAGATTTTAAAAAAATATATATTTTTTTATCAATATTTAATGTGACGAAGTGATAGATTGCATAAAATGTAATGCGGTGATAAATGAGTTTTCATAGGCGTGAAAAGGCATAGGATAACAAATCTGTAGAACATGTGATATGGCATAAAAAAAATTATATTGGCATAGAAGTGTCATGCTTTGCAGCTTAAACGACTTTATAGATATAACTAGATAGATAAATAGATTCAGTGTAAAAGTTATTGTTTTCAAAGATTTGTAGTATTAAGATAGATAAATAGATTCAGAGTGTAAAAGTCATTGTTTTCAAAACTATGTAGTATTAAACGTAAGGGCAACCAAGTATTACAGAATTATATTAGAAGCAAGTTTTACAAATTTTCTTTTTCCTAGTGAAATATTTTAAATAGAAATAACAATTTAGGTTCAGGTAACTTTAGTATTGGCTAGGTTTGAAAATTGTTGCAGCATATGAAAGCATTTGTGTAAGATTCCAAAACTTCATAATCCTTATACTATTCTCCTATTCTTTCGAATTAGTAAGGATTAATTTAGCTCAAAATGTTGTAATGGTTTCCATTCATGATCTTTCCAAGCTTGAGCAAAGAGGGCATGGTCAACCCATATTATAACCATTCATATATATATATATATATATATATTGTAAGATTCCAAAACTTCATAATCCTTATACTATTCTCCTATTCTTTCGAATTAGTAAGGATTAATTTAGCTCAAAATGTTGTAATGGTTTCCATTCATGATCTTTCCAAGCTTGAGCAAAGAGGGCATGGTCAACCCATATTATAACCATTCATATATATATATATATATATATATATATATAGGAATGTGCAAAAACTAGTTCAGTAAAAAAACTAAATCGACCTGGTTCGAAACTGTTTTAACTAGTTCGGTTTTATATCCAAATAATTGAACTAGTTTGGAAAGTGGTTAATAATCGAATTGGTTTCAAATAATAGTTATGAAAAAAAGTGGTTTTTGACCTGTTTTAAACTGATTTTAAGAGTCAGACCAATTTTAAACATTTTTTTTTAAAAAATATTCAAGTGAAAATCAATTCAATTAACCAAATCTGTTATGTAAAAACAATTCGATTATAAATTGGTTTTATAAAGCAGTGCACTTCTTTTTTCTTGAACTAGTTTGGGTAAAAACCAGTTCAATTTAGGTTCGATATGAAGTCTGAACCGGTTTTTTTGCTTACCCCTACATATATGGTAGCTGCAAATGCCATGTTGATACCCATGCATATTACCTTATGTAGGCTCTATTGGAGTTGTCTACTACTAACTTTGTCACGGTGAACCAGTGGAGTCCACTAAATGAGATGAGAAAAGAATTGTTCTACATTAGATAAGAATACATACCCTCAAATAAAAAAAATAGAAATGTTTGTTTTTCTGTAAAATTGATTTTTCTTAATTATGGTTTTGTTTCAAAAAATTTACCTGTGAGAAAAAAGGAAAAGAAAAAATATATAAAACTTGTTAAACTACGGGACACAATAGTGTTTGATATCCTACATAAACTGATGACAGGAAACAAGTGGGAGAGGTTAAGATATTTTTTAAAGCGTGAGAAAAAGGAAAAAGAAAAAAAATATAAAACTTAGTAAATTAACTACGGGACACACGTGTGTTTGAAAACCTGCATAAATAGGTGATAGCTAGGAAGCAAACATTACATACGATTGGAGAAGTATGGACAAAAGCAGGTGATTGGAGGGACGTTTGGGGATGTATGCACAAAAATATAATCAACTCTCCCACTAACAGATATTAACAGACACCTGACAGCATGGTCAAATTCTAATCTGTTTTATTTGCTGAATGTTTTGTGAATGTGTCCTTTTCTTTCATAATTTTTGAATTTTTTCATATGTAACATTCAGGAAAAAGTGGTAGACATAGCAGGAACCAAAGAAACAAGAAGAAAGTGTCAATTGTCAAGGGAGCATGGACCCAATTACCTCTGCCGCTGCCCAAAGTGGAGTGCAAATTGCAATACAAGTGGTCAAACGACAAGTGGGTTACATATTTAATTACAAAGACAAATTTAAAGAGGTGGAACAATACATTGAGAGGCTGGATGATACTAGGAAGAGGGTTCAAAATCAAGTTAAAGATGCAGAGAGGAACGGAGAAGAAATTGAAGATGACGTTCAGCATTGGTTAAAACAGGTGGATGAAAAGATAAAAGAATATGAGTGTTTTATTGATGATGAACCCCATGCACAGACAAGGTGTTCCATTAGATTGATCTTTCCAAATAACTTGACGTTGAGGTATCGGTTAGGCAGAAAGGCTACAAAGATGGTAGAGGAAATCAAAGCGGATGGACATTCAAATAAAAAGTTTGATGCAGTTTCATACCGGTTGGGCCCATCCATCGATGTTGCTTTGTCAAACACTGGTTACGTGAGCTTTGGGTCGAGAAATGAAACTGTGGAGAAGATTATGAAAGCACTGGAAGACTCAACAGTTAATATTGTTGGAGTTTATGGGGCTGGTGGTGTGGGTAAGACTACTTTAGTCAAAGAAGCTGCTAACAAAGCTCAAGAAAAGAAGTTGTTCACTATTGTGGTCATGGCAAATGTAACAAGAATTCCTGACATAAAAAAAATTCAAGGACAAATTGCTGAGAAGTTGGCAATGAGATTGGAAGAGGAAAGTGAAATTGTAAGAGCAGATCGCATTCGAAAGAGGTTAAAGAATGAAAAGGAGAACACCCTTATAATCCTAGATGATCTCTGGGATGGATTGAACTTGAATATATTGGGGATTCCATATAGTGAGGATGATGATGGAAGCCAACAGGATGTCAATGATTTATCTGATTTTGGTTATAATAAGATGGAAAAAGAAGTGTTTTATGCCGATTTGAATACCATGAAAAAAGACAAGTTTGCTGTCGATTTCAATGAGATGAAAAAAGACAAGTTATCCATTGATTCCAATATGATAAAAAAAGAAAACCTATCAGGTGATCACAAGGGATGCAAAATTCTTCTAACATCTAGAAGTAAAGAAGTAATACGTAATAAAATGGATGTGCAGGAGAGATCAACTTTCTCGGTAGGAGTCCTTGATGAAAACGAGGCAAAGACTTTGCTTAAGAAAGTGGCGGGAATACATGTCCAAAGTTTTGAGTTTGATGATAAAGCCATTGAAATTGCCAAAATGTGTGATGGATTGCCTATAGCATTAGTTTCCATAGGAAAGGCACTAAAGAATAAAAGCTCCTTTGTATGGCAGGATGTCTGTCAACAAATTAAAAGACAAAGTTTTACAGAAGGGCACGAATCTTTGGAGTTCTCTGTAAAGTTGAGCTATGATCATCTAAAAAACGAGCAGCTGAAACATATTTTTTTACTGTGTGCTAGAATGGGAAATGATGCTTTGATTATGAACTTGGTGAAGTTCGTTATTGGGTTGGGTTTGCTTCAAGGAGTCCACACAATTAGAGAATCGAGAAGCAAAGTAAAGATGCTGATAGAGGAGCTAAAAGAATCAACTTTGTTGGTGGAAAGTTACTCTCGTGACCGCTTCAACATGCATGACATTGTGCGGGATGTTGCTCTTTCAATATCATCCAAAGAAAAACATGTATTTTTTATGAAAAATGGCGTACTAGATGAGTGGCCTCACAATGATGAACTTGAAAGGTACACTGTTATATGCTTACACTTTTGTGATATCAACGATGGGCTTCCTGAGAGTATACACTGTCCTAGACTTGAAGTCTTACATATTGACAGTAAAGATGATTTTTTGAAAATACCAGATGACTTTTTCAAAGATATGATTGAACTCAGAGTTTTGACATTGACTGGTGTTAATCTTTCATGCTTACCTCCTTCTATTAAAAGCCTAAAAAAACTGAGAATGCTTAGTTTGGAGAGATGCACTCTAGGAGAGAACTTATCAATCATTGGAGAGTTAAAGAAATTACGAGTTCTTACTCTTTCAGGATCTAACATTGAAAGTTTGCCTCTTGAATTTGGGCATTTGGATAAGCTGCAACTTTTTGACTTAAGCAATTGCTCAAAACTAAGAGTAATACCTTCCAATATCATATCAAGGATGAACAGTTTGGAAGAGTTTTACATGAGAGACAGCTTGATTCTGTCGGAGACTGAGGAGAATATCCAAAGTCAAAATGCTAATAGTCTTTCTGAGTTGAGGCACTTGAATCAGTTGCAATATCTAGACATACACATTAAGAGTGTTTCCCATTTTCCGCAGAACTTGTTTTTTGACATGTTGGATAGTTACAAGATTGTCATTGGTGAATTCAACATGCTTACAGTGGGAGAATTCAAAATCCCTGACATGTATGAAAATGCGAAATTCTTGGCATTGAACCTAAAAGAAGATATTGACATTCATTCTGAAACATGGGTTAAAATGTTGTTCAAGAGTGTTGAATATTTGCTGCTGGGAGAACTCAATGACGTTCATGATGTTTTTTATGAATTAAATGTTGAAGGATTTCCATATCTGAAACATTTATCCATTGTAAACAATTTTGGCATTCAATATATTATCAACTCAGTGGAGCGGTTTCACCCTTTACTGGCTTTTCCCATATTGGAGTCCATGTGTCTTTACAAACTGGATAATTTGGAGAAAATATGTGACAATCAGCTTGCGGAGACCTCTTTTTGCAGATTAAAAACCATCAAGATTAAAACATGTGATAAATTGGAAAACATTTTTCCATTTTTCATTGTCGGACTTCTCACCATGCTTGAAACAATTAAAGTGTGTGACTGTGATTCTCTGAAGGAGATAGTTTCTGTTGAAAGACAAACACATACTATCAGTGATGACAAGATTGAGTTCCCTCAATTACGATTTTTAACATTAAAATCTTTACCAGCATTTGCTTGTTTATATACGAATGACAAGATGCCTTGTAGTGCACAACCATTGGAAGTCCAAGTGCAAAACAGGAACAAAGATATTATCACTGAAGTTGAGCAAGGTGCCGCCAATTCTTGCATATCACTCTTCAATGAAAAGGTACGTAAAAACATTATCATAAATATGTGTCCTTTATATTCTTCTAGTGTTTAATTTGTATGTTATTCTTCTAAAAGAAGTAAGAAGTCATGATTGTTTAAGTTTTGTCATTTCTCTTGGGTACATCAATTTTTAAAATCAAAATCTTCTTGTTGAGACATGAATTATATATGTTCTTACAGGTTTCAATTCCCAAATTAGAATGGTTGGAGTTATCCTCAATCAACATCCAGAAGATATGGAGTGCCCAATCTCAGCATTGTTTTCAAAATTTGCTAACATTGAGTGTTACAGATTGTGGGGATTTAAAATATTTACTGTCATTCTCCATGGCCGGAAGTTTGATGAACCTACAAAGCCTTTTTGTAAGTGCATGTGAAATGATGGAGGATATATTTTGTCCAGAACATGCAGAGGTGTGTGGATTCATTTAATATTGACTTTGATTATTACTATCATTTGTTGATTAATTGCATTAATTGTTGAGGTCTTTTATCTGCT
>PYAF01001061.1:2452009-2463367 GCA_007407185.1 Glycine tomentella
CTAAATTTTTTAGCATTTTTGTTTTAAATTTCTAATTTTTTTTAACAAATTTTAATTCCTTAACTTTAATTTGTCTTATTATTAATCTTTTTTAGAAATTAAAAGTAATGACAAACAAAAAAAAGACCAAATCTTTAGTTCTAACTTTATTTGAATATATTTTTTAAAATTGTCAGTAATGAATATATATTATAATATAGAGTATTAATAATAAATTTAAAATATAATTTTTATATATAAAATGATTTTTATAAATTTAAATTATAATAATTTTTATATATAATAAATTATTATTTTAATTATATATAACAAATATTTATAATTGAATAATGCACGTGTTAGAATACTAATAATTTACTTATAATAAGTAAATAACAACTGAATTTGGATACTGAATTCCTTACCTGTTGGTGAAACAATATCTTGATTGTGGAGTTGAGATCAAGGTGGAATGTTAAATCAGCAGAATCCTCAGTGGAAGTTTTAATCCCCTCAAACATTGGCGCATTTACAAATCCTTCAGAGAAAGTATTCATATTGGGGCATTCAGCTATGGTGGCTTCTTCCAAACATGAGAATTGCAAGGTGGCATCCCCTGAATAAAACCTTACTAGCCTTGGTAAGGAATCCAACCTTAATTCTGTGAGCCGTCCAAATATGATCTCTTCAGAAGCATCGCTTTCATCTTCTTTTTTTACTATTTCTTTTATTGATCCACATTTTTCTATATATAGGATCTTAAGTTGCACCAAACTTTTGGCAGTTGAAAATGTGAATAAATATTCCATCCTCTCACAGTCCCACACGTGCAACTTTTTGAGACTGATGAAAGATACTGCACAAGACACTACTTTTTCTAACCGAGAGCATTCTCGAATGAATAATATTTCAAGCTTTGCAGAGTATGGCTTTACCCATGCGTGCTCCAGCCCTATCGACTCCAGCTCTTTCAGTTTGCTTAAGAATAATTCATTCAATTCGGCAAGTATTCCGTGATGAACTTGGAGCTTTTGAGAGGGAAATATCTCCTTGAGACCATAGCATCTTTTCACTCGAAGACATTGTACTCTGGGTACCTTGTGAAGAAAATCAAAAGGCAAAGTATCTTTCTTATTGTCATAATCATCAAAGGATAGATCAAGAATTTTTAATTTGCAAAGAAAGTCTTGTGGCAAATGTGCATCCCTTAACAAGATAATGTTTTCTTCATTGAGTGTCAGTTCCTTCAGATTCGGATCAACCTTTCAATTATATATACAAAAGAAAATGCATGGTGGTAGTTAGAACTTTGAAGAAGGAAAATATATATAATGAAAAGAAAACAAAACCAAAAAGGTTTAAGTGATAATGCTTAAATTTTTCACCTTTTCAACCATGAAAAGAGGTTGCTCTGTAACTGCTTCTTTGTGACTATTATGAAATTCTGATGTGAATAGCTTCAACTTAGGACAATAGGATACATCCAAGCATTCTAATACAGGGCATTCCAGTTGGTGTTTTCCAGGATAAAAGCAACTAAGCAGTGACAGCTCATAAAGAAGCAACTTCCGCAAACAAGGGAATTCAAACATTTCAGTTGTTGCATGTTCCGTTACATCTTCCTTTCCAACAATTTCTACCAACTTTTGACACAGCTGTATTTCAAGGTTCTTAAGTTTCCCAAGATTTCGGGCAAGGGACAAAGGGAACAATGTTACCAAGCTTACACAATCATTAACAACCACTTGTTTCAAATTGGAAAAGCTGAGAATTCCTCGGTGGGTTGTCTTCCATACACATTTCAAATTTGACAAGCCTTTTAAAGTAAGGTTTTTCAATGGAAGGACTATTCCGTTGGTGTTGGGCTCACAGTCATCTATGTCAAATATTACCTGCGCTGCATCGGAGCTATGCACATTCAATTCTTCTAAGGTCTTCAAGTAAGGAAGTACATGAGTTGGAATTACAATCTCTCTTTTAATTGCTCCATCAAATTCCAATTTCCTAAAACTGCCAAAAAAATTATCCAGAAAAGCAGGTTTGCCGTGCCTAACATCCATCGTCTCAAGGTAATCGACAAGGATCATATGCTTTGAATATTCAAAAAACACCTTCAAAGCCAGAGAAACTCAACGTCATATACTTGACAAGTCTCATGTGTACCACTTGGATTTACATTTGATTGTAGAAAACTATATATACATGTGCCTCATTAATTGAGATATCTGCGATTATCTCGTGTTAAATTTCAGTTCTCATTTTTGTTTTTCTAATTAAATCATGAGCTTTATTTTGATATATATTGTTTTGTACCATTTTTACATTGTCAAATAGAAATCAGTTATTCAAGTAATTTAAAGTAAGAGCATATCTAATAATGATGCAAATATAGAGGAGTTATTCAAGTTAATTTCGGTCAGAAGTCCAAAATTTTAATATTATTATTATTCATAATTTTATTTATAATTTTTGGAATGAATTCCAATGGTCTAAAATTTAGAAAGAGAAAAATAAGAATAAAATAATGGTTAAAGGTCTAGATGGCTCAACAATGCAAAAAATATAAGAAAATGATAATGAAATGAAAATATAAGGAGGAAAAGATGACAGAGCTTTTCGGCCCATGCAAGTCCAAAATATAAAAAAATAAAAGTAAAAGAGAAGATAAAAGAAAAGAAGGCTGATAGAATGTTTTGAACTCACATTAGTCTTCTTATAAAGAATAAAACAACTGCTATTTCTACACCCGTTTATTACTAATACACATTTTTCTTGCTTTTCTTCTATTTTTTCTCTAAACTACCCTCCCAAACACGCAGTCCCCCCCCCTTTTTTTTTTCTTTCTCCCTCTCGTATAACAACATAATAGTTTTAGTGACACTTGTTTTTTCTTAAATCTACTTATCCTCGATTTGAGTCCTAAAAGGTGCTTATTTTGTACAACTCTCAGAAGTATTTTGTTTTAAAAAATAAGCAAATTTTAATAATATCATTCATATTTGTCAAATGTGTTGCTAAAGGTGTGAAGCGGGAGTGCCTTTTTTCTTTTTCTTTTTTTTTCTTTTGAAGAAAGAGATGAGAAAGAGGAGGATAGTGTGTTTAGCAAGGTAATCTTGATATAAAAAATAAGAAAGGGAGGGCCTTAGTGTATAAGGTGAGTGGAAATAACAATTGTCGTTAAATTTTGGCTTAAGAAGACACAAATTTGAAGAAAGAAAGATAGAGAAAAAATATAATAAATGAATGAAAATAAATAAAGAAAATAATGCATAAAAAACACAAGAAAAATTGTGTTTAATTAACAGGATATAAATAGAAAAATGGAAGGTGAAGAGGAAACAAAAAAAAAATGAAATTGAACTCAACTACCCTAGGATAAAAAATTAAGGGCGTTGGCTTCCTACACTAGGCACTTTTCTAATACACTCAGCATAAATAGTAAATTTTCAAAAATATCCTTTACTATAAGCTTACGGATCATATGCTTTGAATATTCAAAAAATACCTTCAAAGCCAGAGAAACTCAACGTCAGATACTTGACAAGTCTCATGTGTACCACTTGGATTTGCATTTGATTGTAGAAAACTATACATACATGTGCCTCATAAATTGAGATATCCGCGATTATCCCGTGTTATATTTCAATTCTCATTTTTTGTATTTCTAATTAAATTATGAGCTTTATTTTGATTTTTTTATTACCATTTTTACATTGTCTAATAGAAATCAGTTTATGCATGTCATTTAAAGTAAGAGCATCTTTAATAATGATGCTAGAGGAGTTATTCAAGTCATTTTTCGTTAGAAACCCAAAATTTTATTATTATTTTTTAGAATGGATTCCAATAGTCTAAAATGTAGAAAGAGAAAAATAGAAATAAAATAGTGGCTACAGGTCTTTGACACATATGGCTCAAGAATCCAAAAAATATAAGAAAATGGTAATTAAATGAAAATATAAGGAGAAAAGATGACAGCTTTTCAGCTCATGCAAGCCCAAAAACTAAAAATAAAAAAAATAAAAGTTAAAGAGAAGAGAAACGAAAAGAAAGTTGATAGAATGTTTTGGCTCCTCTTATAAAGAATAAAATACATAAGGCTTTAGATATCCAATTGGAATTTAACAGAATATTTTGGGCTAATATGCCTAATTAGTATGAAAAGGTAGAATAAAATTAAAGAATAAGGGTAAAAGGGGACAAAAAGGTCTAAGATTTGTTAAGGTGGTAATTGCTATTTTCTGTCCCCTTTACATTAATGCACTTCCTTTCTCATTTTTTATACTGAGACTACCCACTAAACACACTACCACATCTCTCTTCTATTTCTTCCAGAAACAAAAAAAAAGGCACTTCCCCTCAAACTACCTTATAAGTTATAACACACACACTCCCCTTTACTCTTTCTTCCCCTATTTAATTCTTTTTCGGAAAAAGTACAAACTTTCACATTTCATATAACTTTTCCAGAAAACCAATCTCCTCCCACACCACTCAAACTCAGGCAATTTGTCGACAAACCTGGGATGGAAGCGATACTGGAACAATTGTGATACAGTTAGTGTGATCAGAACATAGAGATCTGTCTATTGTTTTTACATCGCACAACAAAGGCGCACCCAATATGTTTTTAAAATCTAGTCTAAAGTAATTCAATAGTTATTTATTATGCCTACTGTTATTGCTTGAAGGTTTATAATATCATAGGTGGAAGGTAATATTACAGGGTTATTATAATTATATAATTTTATTGAAGGCTCTTACTCCTAGTTTGAGTGGATCAATAGTCTTGAATTTTGTCTTCGAAATATTGATGGCTGACTCAAGGTGGATGGGCGTTGGAAATATGCAGGGGAAGGACTGAAAGAATAAAATGCAAGGTCTACTACATGGCTTTATGACACATTTTAAAGCAAAAACCATTCTCTTCAGACGAGCACTAAGTTGGGATCTAGTTTATGGCTTCCAAATATTGATGGCTGACTCAAGGTGGATGTGTTACTTTATGTTTCATGTTTTGATTTTTGTCTCTTTTATTGTCGTATGTTCTGGAAGGGGTATTCCTTTTGGTGTCCTTTTTTATTTCTCTTAATAATATCGTATCAAAAAACTATAACAAAAAGATTAAGCATCAAACAACTAAGCAACAATATTAATAAGGTTGATACATCCATGCTTTAGTGAAATATTCTATAAAAAAAATTCTGATCAAAGTTGGAGTTGTTTTGTTACCGACATGCACGGACATGAACAAATCTCGGAAGTATTTTGTTTATTTGTTTTTGTTTTAAAAAATAAGTAAATTTTAATAAGATAATTCATATTTGTCAAATGTGTTGTTAGTGGTGTGGAGTGGGAGTGACTTTTTTTTCTTTTTTTCTTTTTTTTTCTGAAGAAAGAGATGAGAAATAGGAGGATAGTGTGTTTTGGAAGGTAATCTTGATATAAAAAATAAGAAAGGAAGTGTCTTACTGTATAATGAGTGGAAATAATAATTGTCGTTAAATTTTGGCTCAAAAAGACACAAATTTGAAGAGAGAAAAAATATAATAAAATGAATGAAAGTAAATAAAGAAAATAATGTTTATATAAAAACAAACGGCAAGAAAAATTGTGTTCAGTTCAGAGGATATAAATAGAAAATGGAAGGTGAAGAGAAAACAAATTAAAATTGAAATTGAACTCAACTAACCTACTATAAAAAATTAAGAGTAAAAGGGTTGGGCTTTGGCCTAATAGACATGGTCTAAACTATCTTCAAGGTAATTAATTAGTAACAACAGAAAAACATGGATTCAAAAATTAAAATATAAATGAAGATAAAAAGTTAGAGAATAAAAATGGATATTCATAGAAGTCGATCTTCCTCTAATAATTTAAGTATGATTCCAGTTTTCATTTTTTCTCTATAATTTAAGTAGGATAAAAATGTTTTTTTTTTTAAGGCTTCAAACTGTGTTTGAAGTCTCCAAGCATGTGTTACGCGTGGTGGAGATTATGAACCTTATCTTTTTTCTTGTTACACGGGTCAAATACAAAAAAATTGATTGCCCTGTCTTTTTGGTTCATTAGGTACTCAATTTCTTTTTATAAGGTAGCTCTCTTTACCTTTTTTTTTACATTTATTTTACGTTTAAATATATTTTAGATCTTTAATAAATATTTAAATTTTATATTTATTTTTTGATAATTTTTTCTTTATATTGAATCTTTAATAAAACAATATTTTTATTTTTATTTTTATTTTTTATTCATGACACTTTTCTTAGTCTATGATAAATTATGAGTTATTTATTTAATAACAAATGAAAAATTTAACAGAGTATAAAAAAAGGTTTACTAATTTATTAGTGGTTAAAAAATGATACCAAGAATAAAAAATAAAATTATTATTTTATACGGGAGTCCAATGCAAAAAAAAAATGTTATTAAAAAATAAATACAAAATTTATTAATTTATCAACTATATAAAACATATTTTATTCTTTGTTTTATTATAAATCTTTCATTCGTGTTATATTTATTCATTTATGATAAAGTTACCATCGTTGCTTTTTACACTCGAATACTAATTTTTTACTGGATTAATCCTATAAATCACTACAAAATAAAGTGTTGGAGTGTAAAAAGCTTTGTTTAGGAATGAATGGATATAAACTAAGTGGAGGGATTATAATAACAAAATTGTGAAACAAAGAGAGAAAGCCAGCTACAATATTGGAGGAAGAAATTAAATTTCTATTAGATTAATTAAACGAAAACAAAAAGAAGAGAGCACTTACATTTCTTGCATTTAGCCTATGTAATAAGTAAATAATGGAACTTATAATAAGAAAAATGTAGATATGTTATTCTCTCAATAGTCATTGTAATAGTGAAAATGTACTTGAAATTTAATATACGAGATACATTATTAATATCATTCATGTGCCTTTTACGCAACAGCTTAATCTTGTGATGCATTAATTATTAGTTCATGATATATACTGTACTTATTAGAGTCTAAAAGGTTGTAGATTGATTGTATTATCCACATTTCAAGCCAATCAAAGGGATGCAAAGGCAGGTTAGAGATGCAATACAAAACCATTTGTATGTCTTTATCCAAAACAAATAAACTTTTGAGATATTGATTTATGACACAACCTATTGGAAAAAGATCAAACAAGTATTGGTAAAAGTTAACAAAGATATCGTGTTATATTTTTTATGTAGTAGGTAATGTATGCTATAAGAAATATTTTAGAGTAAATTACCGTATGCTATGCTAGAAAAGCTTAAATTATATTCACTTTCCCTCTTATTTTAAAATATACATTCTCCTTCCTTGAAACATAAATATATATTATATTTGAGTTTATATCATGTAAATGAGGTTTTTTTTTTTTCTAAATAATAGTTCTCTTGCAGTGATCCTCACCATGATTTACAAATTTCGACCATATGATATGAATTTTTGACTTTAATTAGAAGATGAAGTTTCAGAATCAATTTACGAGATATTTTTTGGTTTTTAATTCACACACAATCCTATTTAAAACTAAGTCAGATAATAAATGTGTCTATTTTAGTGATAATTTGAAACATATATAAATAATTTGTTGCATGATAGAAGACTAACCCTTTGCCTTAGGCCTAACCCATTGGTGATAATATAGATATTTAAACCTTTAAAAGCACATTAATTGGTGGTGACATTAAAAGAACATTAATTCATATTTATTCACAACTATTAAGATATTGTCTTCATTGAAAATTACCTAATTAAAGTGCAACCTAAGGAAGGAGAGTGTAAATTTCAAAATAAAGTTCTGATTAACTAGTGTCTTTAGGATATTTGAAAAATATTTTGTTGGAAATCATATGAAAACACATTTTAAAACCATATGGAAGTGTATTTTTCTGCATCTCAATAAAAAAAAAATTCTCATTTTACTTCTTTAACTAGTACCCTAAGGACATTAGTTAGCATTTGTCTTAAAATACAAGGAAAGAGAAGTACTACTCTAAAATTAATTTGTGACTTGCAAATTAAAATTTTGCCCAATGCTAATTAATGTCCTAACAACACCCGTTAAAGAATTTAAAATATAATTTTTTTAATTAATAAGTATTGTTAATATTCCATTCGTTTTAAAAAAATAATTTTAGCTTATAATTTTTTTTTCAAAACAATAGTCCTTTAGCCTTTTTAAGCTATTTTCCAACAATACTCCGGTCCTGTATATAATAACTAATAGAATAAATTAATATTTGCATTAAAAAGATACATCAACCATAAAAATAAGTTGGATGGATAGTAGGATAATTAATGAAAAGAGTGGTTGGCATATTAAGGGTTTTTTTTGTCAAAATTTATATTAATTAAATATTTCAAAAATACTATTATTTTATATAATAGAGTATGCACATTCCTATTATAATTTCCAAAGCACTTTCAAAGTAATTTCAAAACAAAAAAATAAAAATTTTATTTTAAATTTTTGGTTAAACTATGTTTTTAATCCCTAATAAATACTCAAATTTTGTATTTGATCCTTCATAAATTCTTTCTTTTGAATTGAGTCTCTAATAAAGTAATAATTTTATTTTTGGTCATTAAATTTTTTTTAGTGTCTTATAAATTAACAAATTTTTGGTTTGCTCCCTAATAAATTGTTTTTGTATTTGTTATTAGTCTTTTCAATGAAGCAAATAAAAAAATGAAAAAGTTATAATCGAACAAACACAAAATTTGTAAATTTATTAAGAATTATAAAAAGTGCCAATGACCAATAACAAAATTTTGTTTTATGAAACAACAAAAAAAAAATTATTAAAAAACAAACACAAAATTATAGTATTTATTAAAATTACAAACATATTTTATCCTAAATTTTTTAATCAATGTTGTTGACGCATTGGTTAATTAGCATGACCCTATATTTAGATATAAATAAATAACAATTGAATTTGGATAATGAAATCCTTACCTGTTGATGAAACAACGTCTCGATTGTCGTGTTGAGATCATCGTGGAAGGTTAAGTCTGTATCCTCTGTTGAAGTTTGAATCCCCTCAAATATTGGCGCATCTATAATTCCTTCAGAGAATGTTTTCATATCGGGGCATTCAGCAATCGTTGCTTCTTTCAAACACGTGAAACGCATAGTAGCAATCCCTGAATAAAACCTTATTAGCCTTGGTAAGGAATCCAACATTAATGTTGTGAGGCGTCCAAATATGATCTCATTAGAAGCATCTTCATCTTCATCTTCTTTTTTTACTATTTCCTTCATTGATTCACATCTCTTTATAGATAGGGTCTCAAGTTGCAACAAACTTTTGGCAGTTGAGCATTTGAATAAATACTCCATCCCATCACAGTCCCTCACTAGCAACTCTGTCAGATTGATGAAAGATACTGCACAGCTCACTATTTTTTGTAACTGAGGGCACCATCCAAGATATAATATTTGAAGGTTTTCAGAGTATGGCTTTACCCATGGGTGCTCTAACCCTATCGACTCCAGCTCTTCAAGATCATACAGGGTTAATTGTTTCAATCCAGGAAGTGAACGGTCATTAACTTGGAGTTTCTGAGAGGGAAATATCTCCTTCAGACCATAGCAAGTTTCCACTCGAAGATGTTCTAAGCTGGGTACCTTGTGAAGGAAATCAAAAGGCAAAGTGTCTTTCTTAATGTCTTCATTATCAAAGGATAGATCAAGATGAGTTAATTTGAAAAGGAGGCCTTCTGGGAAATGTGCATCGCTCAACAACATAATGTTTTCCTCATTGAGTGTCAAGGTCTTCAGATTGGGAACAATCTAGCAAGGCCAAACAAATTCAAAAGAAAAGGCACGGTGGTAGTTAGAAGGAGGAAAATATAATATGAAATTAAGAGAAAAGGAAGCACAAGAAGTTTAACTGATAATGCTTTGTCACCTTATCAACTGAGAACAGAGGTTGTTGTTCTAGCCGGCTAGTTGGAGACTCTGTAACTGCTTTTTTACTATTATGAAATTCTGATGTGAATAGCTTCAACTTAGGACAATAGGACACTATCAAGCGTCGTAATACGGGGCATTCCAGATGGTGTTTTCCAGGATAAAAGCAACTAAGCAGTGACAGCTTATAAAGAAGCAACCGCCACAAACAAGGGAATTCAAACATTTCAGTTGTTGCATGTTCCGTTACATCTTCCTTTCCAACAATTTCTACCAACTTGTCGCAGAGCTGTATTTCAAGGGTCTTAAGTTTCCCAAGATTTCGAGCAAGGGACAAGGGGAACAGTGTTTCCAAGATAACACATCTAATAACAAACACTTGTTGCAGATTGGGAAAGCTGAGAATTGCTCGGGGGGTTTTGTTCCATACACATTTCAATTTTGACAAGCCTTTTAGAGTAAGCTTTTTCAAACGAAAGACTATTCCCATGGTGTTTGCCTCACAGTCATCCATGTCAAATATTATCTGCACTGCATCGGAACTATGTACATTCAATTCTTCTAAGGTCTTCAAGTAAGGAAGTACATGAGATGGAACCACAGTCTGTCTTATACATGCTCCATCAAATTCCAATTTCTTCAAACAGCCAAAGAAGTTCTCCGGAAAAGCAGGTTTGCCGTGCCGAACATCCTTCGTCTCAGGATAATCGACAAGGATCATTTGCTTTGAATATTGGAAAGAAACCTTCAAAGCATAGAAACTCAACGTTAGGAGTAGTGAATGTATGGAATATCTGGAAACTATGCTATAAATAATATTTTATTTTAATTTATGAATATTATTGTTTTTATATTTAAATTAATTGTATTAATTATTGTTACTATGGGTATGCTATTATCTTCATATTCAAATAAAATCCTATTTGATTTTAAGTTCTAACAAGTTCTATTGTACGTCTTTAAAATTTTATTGTTATAATTATATTATCACTATCAAACTTTAACCATGTTAAATGTTTTGATTATGTTAAATGTTTTGATTGTAGAGCATAAATATAAACTAAAAAAATTCTTCTAAAAAAAAAATACTAAGAAATTCTATTGTCTTAAAAAAATTGTTGCTTATGTACCACTTAGATTTACTTTTGATATAGAAAACTATATATGTGCCTCTCTACTGAGATATCTCCAGCTATCACATTAAAATTCAATTTTCTTTCTTATTGTCTAATCATATTCTGACTTCTATTTTGATATATTAAAGTGAACTATATATTTTAAATAGTTCAATTGATTGAACATGGTGCATCAATTCCTATATATCTATCTTTTTTTACATATAAAAAAATAATTTTATATTGTCAACCAAATAGAAAATCATTTTAATTAGATATGACTTTTAAAGAAGATTATAATTTTTTTTTGGAGTATAAATAAGATTATAAGTTGA
>PYAF01001062.1:0-17224 GCA_007407185.1 Glycine tomentella
CTCACTGAAGAGTGCAGTGCTATCATTCAGAGAAAGCTTCCACCTAAATTGAAAGACCCTGGAAGTTTCAATATCCCTATAGCCATAGGAAATATCAATGTAGGGAGAGCACTATGTGACTTAGGGGCTAGCATAAATTTAATGCCATTGTCAATGTGTAAGTCCCTGGGTATCTCTGAATTGAAACCCACCAGAGTTTTCTTGCAACTTGCAGACCGTTCATTAAGGAAACCATCAGGGGTGATTGAGGATGTTCTAGTGAAGGTAGATAAATTCATTTTCCCTGCAGACTTTATAGTTTTAGATATGGAGGGTGAAAGTGAAATCCCTCTGCTGTTAGGTAGGTCATTTTTAGCAACTGCTAGGGCCTTGATTGATGTAGAGTAGGGAAAGTTAGAATTATGAATGGATAATGAATCTGTTGTCTTTAATGTATTTGATGCCATGAAACATCCAGCTGATGAACATGATTGTTTTAGGCTACATGTATTGGATGATGTGATTTGTGCAGATATGACAGCAGGTATAATAGATGCAGAAAATGCAACAGTAGAATTTGAAGCCGAAAATACTGCAGAGGAAAATTCAGCAGAAACAGAAAGTTCAACAATAGAAATTGCTGCAGAATTGCAAACTGCAGATAAAAAAGCCACACCAGAAACCAGTGAACCTGTGCTGGAAGAGTTGGAGAAAAGGGAAGATGACAGTCCAGCTGGAGCACCGAAGGTTGAGCTGAAGGAACTACCTGAACATCTGAAGTATGTATTCCTAGGTGAGAAAGAAACATATCCAGTCATCATCAACAGAGGGTTGGAATGGCATGAAGAGGAAAAGCTGCTGAAAGTAATCAAGGAGCACAAGACAACCATTGGCTGGTCTATCTCTGACCTGAAAGGTATAAATCCCTCCTTCTGTACTCATAAAATTCTTACAGGAGGCTTAATGATTCAACTAGGAAAGACCATTTTCCACTCCCTTTCATGGACCAAATGCTTGAAAGGCTAGCTGGTCATGACTATTACTGCTTCCTAGATGGATATTCTGGGTACAATCAAATCCCAGTAGCACCAGAGGACCAAGAAAAGACAGCTTTTACATGTCCCTTTGGGGTGTTTGCATACCGCAGAATGCCTTTTGGACTTTGTAATGCACTTGCCACATTCCAGAGATGCATGCTCTCCATTTTCTCTGATATGGTAGAGAATGGCCTTGAGGTATTCATGGATGACTTTTCTGTTTTTGGCTCTTGTTTTACTTAATGTTTGGCTAATTTAGCCAAAGTTTTAAAAAGATGCCAAGAAACAAATTTAGTCTTGAATTGGGAAAAATGTCACTTCATGGTCAGGGAAGGTATTGTTCTAGGCCACAAAATCTCTGAAATGGGAATAGAGGTAGATAGAGCTAAACTAGTGCTAATTGAAAAATTACCTCCTCCTATTAATGTGAATAGTGTGCGCAATTTTTTAGGACATGCAGGTTTCTACAGGAGATTTATCAAGGATTTCTCCAAGATTTCAAAGCCACACAGTCAATTACTAGAGAAAGACACTAAATTCTGCTTCAATGAAGCTTGTTTAGACAAATTCAGGTCCTATATAGTTGGTTCCAAGGTTATTGTTTATACTGACCATGCAGCTCTTAAATTTCTGCTGAACAAACAAGATGCAAAGCCACGCTTGCTGCGTTGGATATTGTTGTTGCAGGAATTTAATCTGGAAATCAGAGACAAAGCTGGAGTAGAGAGCAAGGTGGCTGACCACTTGTCTAGGATTCAGGAAAAAAATTTGCAAGATGGACCGGAGATAGAAATCAATGAATCTTTTCCTGATGAGCAAGTGCTTGCTGTGCAATTCAACCCATGGTTTGCAAACATGGCTAATTTTAAAGCTGGTGGAATCATGCCTGAAGACTTAAATTGGCAGCAGCGGAAAAAGTTTTTACATGATGAGAGAAAGTATTTCTGGGATAACCCCTTCTTATATTTTCAATGTACTGACAATGTTATCCGCAGATGTATAGCTGAACCCAAAGTGCTGAGTATTCTGTGGCACTGTCATTCCTCTAATTATGGAGGTCATTTTGGTGCAAATAGAACTGCACACAAGGTCTTGCAATGTGGCTATTATTTGCCAACACTTTTCAAAGATGCCAAGGACTTTGTTGTGCAATGTGATAGCTGTCAAAAGACAGGTAATATTTCTCGCAGAGATGAGATGCTGCTGAATAATCCAAGAAGTTGAGCCGTTCGATGTGTGGAGGATTGATTTCATGGGTCCTTTCCCTACATCATTCTCCAATCAATACATCTTGGTTGCTGTAGATTATGTTTCCAAGTGGGTTGAAGCAACAGCTTTACCCACCAATGATGCAAAGGTGGTTGTTTCATTCTTAAGGAAGAATATTTTCACCCGCTTTGGGATGCCAAGGGCCATAATCAGTGATGGGGGGACTCACTTCTGTAACAAGCAATTTGACATCTTGTTAGCCAAGTATGGAGTCAAACACAAAGTGGCTACCCCTTATCACCCTCAAACAAGTGGCCAGGTAGAAATCTCTAACCGAGAACTTAAAAGAATCCTAGAGAAAACTGTAAGCACATCAAGAAAAGACTGGTCTAAGAAGCTAGACGATGCACTTTGGGCTTACAGGACTGCATTTAAAACTCCTATAGGTATGTCTCCTTTTCAACTTGTCTACTGTAAGTCTTGCCATCTCCCTATTGAACTTGAACACAAAGCCATGTGGGCAACTAAATTTTTAAACTTTGAACTGTCAAAAGCTAATGAAAAAAGGTTGCTTCAGTTGAATGAATTGGATGAGTTCAGGTTAGCTGCATATGAAAATGCCAGGATCTACAAAGAGAAGACAAAGAGGTGGCATGACAATCAAATCCGCCCAAAGGAATTCGTTCCTGGCCATGACAAAGAGGTGGCATGAAAATGCCGGTCCATTCCTTGTGCAAGAAGTTTATCCTTATGGCATAGTGGAAATATCCCCCTTGGATAGTGACAAAGCTTTCAAAGTAAATGGCTACAGATTGAAGCATTATTACGGAGGGGATGTGGACAGAAACGCGGTTTCTGTTCCACTTTATTCCACAGAGGTTTAGCAAGAAGGAAGCGTCTAGCTCAAGACGTAAAATGAGTCAAACCTTGGATCACTTTCCAAGGACTTTCAATCATCCATGTAATCCATAGCTACTTTAGGTCTTTCTCAAATTGGATAGCAGTAGATTTATCATTATACATGTTTCATTTTAGTCATTTTAGGTTCATGCATTTTAATTTGGTTAATAAAATAAAAAGAAAAATGAAAAGGAAAGAAACAGAGCAGATTAAGGCATGGCGCTAACCGGGCCACGTGTGGCGCTAATCGCGCCAAGACACGGCCAATTCACGCTAACAGCATAGACACTCGCGCTGCTCGCACTGATCGCGTGGGATGTTCGAATCAAGAACCATTTATCTGCATTATTCCATGCTATCCGCGTGAGGGTTGGCGCTACTCGCTCCAATTGTTCGAACTAACAGACCAATTTTAAAGGTTCCACGCTACTCGCGTCGAATATGGTGCTAATCGCACCAAGCTTTCGAGGCTGAGGTCCTTCCAGTGCCATATCACACGACTGGCGCCACAATTGGCGCTATCAGCGCGAGAGGGACACAACAATTGATCTAAATTTTGGCTATCCACGCTAATAGCGTGAAACTCCGCGCTAATCACGTGAGGAAGTCGAGAGGAAAAGCCTTCCACTAACTTATGGCTCGGATTGCACCACATGCCGTGCTAATCGTGCGAGACCACAAAATCTATTTTTATTTTAAATCACCTAATTTGCGGCCTCACTCCCTCTCCTTCTCAAAATCACTCCCTCATTTTCACCCTCAACCCAGCTCCCCGTTCACCCTCATCAATAATCAGTAAACTCCTTAAAAGCCATACCCTACCCCAATTCTCTCTTACAAGCATCCTCTCTCTCGCATTCCTTCTTGGTCTTGTCTTTTCTGAAAAGCTCGAATCAAATAATCTGCATAATGGCTGGAGACAAGGTAATATCTTGGAACTAAATTGCTTCGTAGTGTATAACGAGATAGTTCACAAGCCATTAGAGACTCAATTCTTGTTACCTTAGGTTCCCTTACATAGAGTTCTGATGAGCTTCATAGCCAAACCTTAAGGTAGGGGATCAATTGCTCTTGTCCACTGCTAATTCTTCTATTGATTTTGCTCTTTAATGTTATTGGGCAATGAAAATGTGGGTGTGATTGGTGAACACCCATGGTTTCTGGTATAAGGCTTTCTTGATCCTTAATTGTGACACATCATTGAACCACACACTTGATTATCACTGATTGCTGAAAATGCTCGTAATATGATTGATAAATTGTTTGTGTGGTTTGTATATAAACTCTGTCGTGGGCATGGTTTTACTGGTTTTTCATGTTGGCTCACAATAGAGGTTACCTTGGCATGAGGGGATGGACTAAAGATATGTTGATTGAAATAAGCCCCGTGAAGCTGAGTTGAATGATATGCTTAAAGCATAGGCAAAAGTCCTAATTGTAAATGAAATATATGGTTGTTTTGGTCAGATTTTTGAACCAAAAGAATGGTTACTGTGATTAATTTGGTCTGATTATTGTTGGTTGACAAAAACCACATTGACTAGTGATTAACAATGAATAGCTTGATTTATGGTTGAATAGGACTAGGGCACATTGAATGGATGTTTGATGTATATATCTGCTTTAGTGTCTGAACCTACTTTGCTTGAACCGTGTCCATTGTAACTAGGATCAAATGACTTATGAGCATCCACTGAGCTAAATCTGGGAATCCATATGGAGCTATTCATTTCCTGTCATATTGTGAACACATTGCTTACTGTTAATTGCACTCTGAATCAAACCTGGTTGTTGCCTGAGCTGTATATAGTTGGATTGAGAAGTCTTATAAATTGATAATTGTGACTGTGCTTGCATGAAAGGATTAAATTCTGCATTGTTGGTATGTAAGGAACCTAAATCTGGGAATGGAAGGTTCAACCCTTGCTTGTGGATAAACTTAGAAACCCAAATAGTCAGTTGGACTGTGCTTGTTGTTGTAAATAGAATGAATCCACTGCTGTTTGGTTATGCTGGGAACTTGAATTAACTGAAAATGATATTTGTATTGTGATTGATTATTGTCTAAATCTGGGAATCCACACTGGTGACCTATACTGAAATACTAAAGGATACCTGTGGCTTGCTTTGTATATAATTTGAATTGCCAGTACCTGAATTGAAAGTGGTGTTTTGTCTGATTGATTGTTAATACTGACTTTTCTAAACCCCATTGCATCAAAGAGTTGAATATTTGAACAACCAACACCTTGTGCCTGACATTGATCCTGTATTAGTGTTGTGCTTGATCTGAACCACTGAAAAGAACAAATCTGGGAATTAAGCTTATTGAATTATGTACATATATCTGGAATTGTTCTGAGTTTCAAGGAAAACAGGTGGCCAAGGGTAAGAAGAAGAGCACTGCTGCAACTGGCAGCAAAAGGGCTAGACTTAACGATTATGATGAAGCCCAATTCAGATCCGCTGAATGCCAGGAACTCTTTGACACCTGGTACCTCCCGAAGAAGATAATCCCAGAGAAGAAAATCATGAGGAGGTACTACCAGAGGGGAACCCAATTCTAGAGGTGATTCTCAGACGCCAGTGGCAAAGGTTGGTGAGCTTCCTAGAGCCTAGCTCAAGTGCCATCCTTAAAGAGTTCCTAGCCAACGTCGATCCCTCCACAGTGGTGAGGAGCAGACTTTCATGGGTCAGGGGAATCAAAGTCCCATTTGATGAGAAGACGATAGAGTGCTTTCTGGATACCAGATATGACCCATTTGATGGGTGTGATTTCAGTCACCTCTTCCTGAGGATGCAGCCAGATGCGCTAACCAAGATGTACAGAGATGAAGTACCCCAGCTCGCCACTACCATCAAACACGCCATTACAGGCCTCTACACAACATAGAAGGCCAAGCCAGGCCTAGATTACATCCCAGAGAAGCTGAGGAAGCATGATCTAGTAGGGGATGCAGCCTTCTGGCATCAGTTCATAAACCACACAGTCATTCCTTGTACTAATATGACTGATGTGAATGTGGAGAGGGCCATCCTGCTCTACATACTCCGGGGTGAAGGTAACCTTTACATTTCTAACATCCTTTCTAACCGTATACTTCACATGATCCAGGATGCCAGCAGCAAGTCTTGGCTGGCCCATTCATCTTTGATTCTGCACCTGTGTTGCCATGCGGGTGTGGAAATCTTAGATGACGAGCTGATGGACGTTCAGATTGCGTCGCTTATGGGCCACAAGACTTATTTAGACGCTGTGAAAAGCGCTGCTGAGGAACAGGTTATCAGAGCTTCAAAGCTCAAGCCAGAGGAACTTGCAGCTCGCAGTCCTCAAGATGCTCCACCACAAGACGAGCCCCAGCCACCAGAGCCAGCACCACCAGCTTTTCCCATTGCCCCTGGACATAAGCTGCTCTATGAAGACTCTCCGAGTTACCTAGCCTTCCAGGATTTTGTCCGGACTCAGATGACACTGCAAACTCGTATGCTCGAGGCATTATGCAGGCAGTGCGGAGTCTCACCCATACCAGTTTCCAGTGACACCACCACCACCACCAGCTACTGCAGATATTCCTCTGGGACCCTCAGCTGCTGCAGAGGTTGATGCAGCCATTCCTGAGCCTCCTCAGGCTACTCCAGTTGAGATTGAGGCTGTCGATGAGATTAGAGAGGAAGATGAGTGACAGGACTTATTTTATTTTTCTTGTTTTCTATTTTATCTTGGATTCTGCACACTTTTATTTTTTTTCTGCATATATATATATAGTTTTGCTTTTGATTCAATTTTGCGCATAAAAATATGTTTGAATTAATGTTTCGGTTTGGTTGCGATTTTCCAAATAATGCTGAAGTGATGAAAATTTTCCAAAGCGCCGTGAACTTATTAGTTGTTACTGGGGACAACAATTTCTAAATCTGGGAATGGACGCGCATGCGCATTATTTTGCAAATCATAGTCAAGAAACAAATGACGTCTAACAAAAAAATTTTCAAAAATAAATAAATAAAGGATATCAGCACATCAGATTTTTCAGAATAAAAGTGGATGGACACAGTAATGGATAGAATGTCTCTAATGAAAGCTTGTGTGAAATGAAACATAGCATGAACAACATGATACATGAATGGAATTGTGATTGTTGGTATGTGACATGCATGTTGAAGATTGAAATGATGCTTGAAATGAAGTCAGCTGAGATTGACTTGAGTCCAACACCTGTGAGGTTTTGAGCTAAACAGTGGTAAATTCTTTCTGAGAGACTCCATTTTCATAAGTACTCTAGAACTTGAATTGTTTCTCTGGATGCAGGTGTGACTTGACATGATTAAGGCAGTTCTTCTTCTGAAAACCAGAGCCAAATTGACTCACCCTCAATTCGTTTCCATTTGCTACCTCTTTGAGCCTGAACCTTTCATTTCAAATTGCCCAAATCAGAGCCATATACATTGACCAACCTCCCTCAGGCCAGAGAAAGCAGAATACAAGTCCATGACAAGGAATTGTCAACCAAGGCTTAGAAGAACACAAATTGAATTCAATTGGTATGGAAGAACAAAAGAATAAATAGATAAGTCCAGTTGGGAAACAATAAGCCTATCAGCTGGAAATCTGAAAAGTTGTATTAGTTTGCTTAATTTTGTTATGATTATTTAAAAAAAAATCCAAAATCAAAAAGAAAAGTTATTTGTTTTGTTTTTAGTTACCATAAAGAATAATTTGGTTGAATAAAGTTGCCAGGTTTTGAAAAGGATGAACAAGGAATATGGATGACCACAAGATTGGGACTTAGGGACTGGATCTAGCCTCATTAGCTACTATTCCAAATGATTTTCCTACCCTTAGCCTAGCCTAGTTACAAGCCATAAAAGACCTTTTGATCAAGTTGTGCTTGCATTTGTTGAGAATATCTTCAAGCTTATGGTAGTGCTGTGACTAGTTAAGTGAAAGAGGTAGGAATCAAAGGGGATTGCGTCCTGACTACAATTATTCCTTCCATTGGTTACAACTCATTTTATTTGCTTTTGAATTCATTTTAATGTTTGTTCTTTATTTAAACACTCAAATTCACAACACAACAATTCTTCAAAAATGCTTTCTTTTTACTTCCAATTACTTAGACTGTGAATTACTGTGAAATTCATACCAATTCCTGTGGAGACGATACTCTACTTACCCACTTTATTACTTGAAACGAGCGGTATACTTGCCATGTTCGCAATAGTTATCTACTAAATTCTTGAAGCATTACATCTCTTGAGTTGAATTTTGGATAAAGGTTCTTAGTTGCAAAATTGATAAAGATCCATAAAGGGAAAAACTCTGATTTTGATCAATAAATTTTTTAAATTACCAAGCCTAACCAATTCACCCCCCTCTTGGTTAAGTGTGAAGTGTTCCCATATTTTATATCTTGGTCTTTGGTACGCAATCATTTGCTAAAGGAACTTGCAGAATGGACTGATGGATATATCGCCTTGTTCGGCGGGATCATAGATTTGAAAGCTTGAAGCGGTCCCTATTGGTTGATGTATTGTCAAAGGTAAAACATCGTTGCATGTCGTTGTCCTATGCCTTTACTACCAAACCATTATGCATTTAATGTATTTCATTAACTGTATATTTACAGGTGACTATGGATAAATGGATGGATATTACGTATATGGGTCATGTTATTGCATCAAGATATAACGTCATTCTAGTCTCTCTTTCACTTCAGCAAAGTATGACGTTCTTCCCTCTAAGGAGGCAAACTCCTAGAGATCCGTAGGTTCATCGCATATTCTGCATTAAGTTAGGAAATATAGATTTTCAAAATGAACTATGCAATCGATTACAGATTCTAGTAATCGATTATTCCAGCAAAACATAGAATTTGATTTTAATTATATAATTGATTACAAAATACCAGTTATCGATTAAAATACATAACTATTAGTATATGGATGTCCTAGAGACAATCTTTTCATTAGATTAGGACGTACATGTATTTTTCATATTGTCATGAATAAATTATAAATGCTCTTTATCTTGTTTCATATTCTGTCTCGATATCATTATTAATATATGAGTAACTGGATAAAACCATTGGAATAGAATAGGTATCTCTTGAATATCAGTGATGGGATCATGATCATGAGGATTCACGGATACTAGATGTCTACTCCTAAATTTTAAGTTCCTAGTCTAGAGACACTGAATATGGGGATCAGTGATCTCAGGTAAGACTAGCACGACTTATCTACTTGTATGCAAATACAAGGTAAAGACCTCATGAGCTACAGACATGGAGATGTCTTAGCTAAAGTCTTGGGTGGACCTATAAGGGTATAGCTCGCACTAAACGGACCCTCAAAGAGACTCTAGGAGGAAATCTCACAGATAGTATCATTAGAGTAATCTCTTATTATTTGGGTGTGTCTTTCTTAGACCAGAAGTTTTCACCTAGACTGTGTTCTAGAAGACATGCTTTTATTGTATACCTCGTCTTCCTGAAACATGGAGACACATAGGTATACTTTTGGGCATGTCTTGAAAGAACACGAGTCTATGGTGACTAGCTGAAGGAATTCGTCAAATCTCTGTGAGAGATTAGGTTAAATCCCAAGAAATTGACTTGGTCTTAGGAGGATATGATAGGAAGTTGTTGGCAATTTTTGAAATGCAACAACTCCATCTTATCTTCACGTGTGAGTGCTCCATAATCAAATTTTTTGGTTGAAAAATCTGACTCAAACTCTTCTATAAAATACATTCTTGTGATCACAGTTCTCTAATAGTTTTGAGAAAAACCCTATCTATCTTTCTCCTTTTTCACGTGCCCCTTTGTGTGAGTTTTGACTGAAAATTCAGTCACCAATATCATCTATTGGTGAGCCTCTTAGATAAGTAAAAAACACTTTAAAACCTAACATTCTTCCTCTCCATTGGTGTGCCTAGCTTGCCTCCTTTGGAGTTTTTTGGTGGCATTCAAGAAGTGTTCTTGAGTCTTGACAAGAAGTGGTGTGGATCAACATTAGAGGGCTTGTATCTTCAAGCCTATCCTTGACATCAAGTTTTGAATATAAACAAGGTAAAATTTGTGCCCTAAAGAATGATTCTTGTGTGGTATGTATGTTTCCGCTTGAAAAATATTGTTTTTGTTCTCACATGCCTTTGGGTTTCAAGGCCCTATCTTTCAAGTGGTATCAGAGCCTGGTTACTTTACTATCGACTGGTGATGATACCTTGTTTGTTATAATATGTTGTTTGTAATATGATTACGCTTTACATATATCTTTATGTGTTCATGGTTTTGTTTCTTTATGATTCTTTGTGAAAGATTTCAAAGAAACATCTTTTAAGAAAGGAATATGATTCAGCCATGATATGAATATTCAAATGCATTGTTTTCTCCATAATTTTGTTTTCAAAATGCATGAAATATCCTATGCATGCCGTGGTCACATGAATAAAAATTAGGGTTCTTAATTTTGTTGAATTTTGATCTTGTTATTTTTGTGTTTTGTTATAATGAATTGTTCATAAGCATAACATAATATTTTTGTGACAAAATTTTTCATACAAGTCTATGTATATAAATGGTTGATTGTATGGTTTAATTTTTGTTTCCTTTGAGAAAGAATCAACAAAATTTGAATTATGTATTTGGATACATATTTCGGCCATTTGAGAGATAATAATATTGTGTGCTTGTTAGTTGTTTAACTTTTAAAGTGAAGATATGGAAGGGGATGGTCATGGTGCCCAAATTTAAATTTTGAATTTAAATATTTGAATTCAAATTTTTAAATTTGAATTCAGATTTTTTTTTTTGTTTAAATTGGAGCTGTAATTTTGAATTTTAAATTTTGTATATTCTTTTGTTCCTCCAAAGATGTATTGGAGTTTCTTTAATTATTTTGTAATTAGAAAAATTAGGCTAGTAGCGTTTAGGCATGCATGATTTCTTGATGGAGCTGCGGCCTAGGAGCAAGAAGAAAGAAAGCACGAGCACCATGACTATCTCACATAAAATATGTTTTATGTATGCTTGTATGTTTTAAAACGACTAGTATGCATGAGATAGAGTATCGCGAATGTATGTTTTAAAATCGACTAGTGTGCATGATATGGACAACTGTGAATGTATGTTTTATTATGCATGTCCAAAAGCCACTAGTGTAATCCGATAAATGTTTGACATATGATACGACTAGCATGATAATAGTACTTACACGTTTGATGAGACCCATTAAAATAAAAGAAACCCTTAAAAGGAATCAATTATTAAGAACATGATTACCTCCCACTACCAATGCCACTCGAAGTTCCTCTAAATGGTGGTGCGCCACAACTCAGTTGGGACCCATTGTTTCGTTGAGTAAGAGCAGTATTAGAAGTGTGAGACACTTAAGGTGCTAGTTAGTGCTTAACTGAACGCATGAGTTGCAGGCTCAACTGAGCTTATGTATTTGGGGTAATAGTGCCAGGTTGGTTGCATGAGATGCACCACTAAGTGACAAGGAGTTGTCAACTTGATGATAAGAGAAGGTATGAGATACTGCTGATAAGGATCAACCCATTATTTAGTTTAATTTGGCGGTCTCAGAAGAAGATTAAAATAAATAATCGTACTCTTAATCCCACAAAGGTAATTTTAAGATAAAATAACCCTAAGTCAAAATAACAAAGGTCATTGACTTAGATAAAATAGTGGGATGGGCATATTATTTAAAGTCTTTAATAAATTGTTCTTATTTCATAACAATATATTGATTAGTTTATCTTTACATCTTCTCAGTTAATAGTATGACTAATCAACTGTCATTGCGCTTTATTCTCGATACGAACAAACTGAAAGGTTCAAATTTTACGGACTGGTATCGAAACCTGAGAATTGTTCTTAGGGCCGAGAAAATCGCTTATGTCCTAGAAGGTAATTTACCCATAGCTCCTAAGGAAGGGGAAGCTGATTATGAGTTCTAAGATATGGAAGCTCATAAACAGCACATGAATGACAATACAATGGCAGTATGCATCATGTTGGCATCCATGTCGCCTGAGCTGCAAAAGCAGCATGAGCATATCAATGCTCCCTCTATCATCTTGCATCTCAAGGAGTTGTATGATGTTAAAGGCAGGCATGAGAGGTATGAGGCCTCTCGAGAATTGTTCTCGTGTAGGATGTCTGAAAGCATGAATGTGAGCAATCATGTTCTTAAGATGATCGGGCTCATTGAGAAGCTAGGAAATCTAGGCTTCGTGATGGATGCCTAGCTAAGTAATGACTTAATCCTCACATCACTTCCACCTTCCTTTAGTCAATTCATTATGAATTACAACATGCATGGGATGCTTGTGAGCTTGCCTGAGTTCTTAAGTATGTTAACAACTACTGAGGTGTCTATCAAAAAGGATAAGACAGACTCTCTTTTGATTGGTGGGCCTAATAAGGCCAAGGGTAAGGCTAAGGAGCCTGCAAAAGGAAACTCCCTTAAGCCCAAAGTAAAACCCAAGAAGGGTAAGAGTGCACCTAAGGACAAAAGCGATGTTGTGTGCTTCCACTGTGGCAAGACTGACCATTGGAAGAGAAACTGTCTAGACTACCTGAAGAGTGTGAAGGACAAGAAACATAGTGATGCTTCTGCCTCAGGTATTTACATGATTGAGATCAATTATTCTTATGCTAATCCGACTTCATGGGTATTAGATACCGGTTGTGGTTCTCACATCTGCAATATGATGCAGGTACTTAAAAGCCCCAGGAGATTGGAGAAGAATGAGGTTGACCTCCGTGTTGGTAATGGAGCAAGAGTTGCTGCTCAAGTTGTTAGAGATATAGACCTCATTTTGCCTACGGGCCTTTTATTGCATTTGAATAATTGCCTTTATGTTCTGGGCATTTCTAGAAACATTATTTCAATTTCTTGTTTAGAACGAGATGGTTTTTCTTTTACTATTAGGGATGGTACATTTTCTATCATTATGAATGATATGGTTTATGCTACTGCTTCTTTGGTAAATGGCTTATATGTTTTAGAAACAAGAACATAAGTTCTCAATGTAAATGTGAAACGACATAGGACAGATAATCGATCTTATCCGTGGCACTGTAGACTAGGGAACATAAACGAAACAAGATTGTCTAGGATGCATGCAAATGGATACCTAGATTCTATGGATTTGGAATCCTATAGACAATGTGAATCTTGTCTATATGGGAAAATGACTCGTCACAAGTCCAAAGGGCTTAAGAGTCATAGGACTAGTGGGTTATTAGAACTCACTCACTCTGATGTTTGTGGCCCAATGTCTATAGAGGCTAGAGGAGGATACTCCTATTTCATTACCCTTACGAATGATAAATCAAGATTTGGGTATGTTTACCTGATGAGATATAAATCCGAGGGCTTTGAAAAGTTTAAGGAGTATAGAAATGAAGTAGAGAAACAATGTGGAAAAATGATTAAGACATTACGATCAGATCGTGGTGGTAAATATTCTAAGCCATGAGTTTCAGGATTATCTGAGAGAGAATGGAATTCTCTCGCAGCTTACTGCACCTTACACACCACACCAAAATGGTGTTTCCGAAAGGAGAAACATAACATTGTTAGTCATGGTTAGGTCTATGATGAGTGAGACTCAACTTCCAAAATTGTTTTGGGGATATGCCTTAGACACGGCGGCATAACTTCTAAATAGGGTACCGTCTAAATCTGTTCTGACCACTCCATATGAGATATGGAATGGTAAGAGACCCAACCTGAGTTATCTCAGAGTATGGGGATTCGCCAGCATATGTCAAATCGTTGACATCAGACAAGCTTAGTGCTAAAAGCACGAAATGTCTGTTTGTGGGATATCCCAAAGATACTAAGGGATACTACTTTTACTCATTGGATGAACACAAGGTGTTTGTGTCCAAAAATGTTGAATTCCTTGAGAATGATTTACTCTCTCAAGGAGCCAGTGGGAGTAAAATTGATCTTGAAGAAGTTCAAGGACCACAAGAACAAATTGAGGAACCTGAGTCTGCACCACAGGCAACGTTCTCCAATGGAGAAGTAAACACACAACTTCGTAGGTATACTAGGGTCATCCATCCACCTGAGAGGTATGGGTTTGTGATTGAGAATCAACAAACCTTAGAGGATAATGAACCAAGTAACTATGAGGAGGCAGTCAAGGATGTTGACTCCTCTAAATGGCTAGAAGCCATGAAATCTGAAATAGATTCGATGTATCAAAACATGGTATGGACCTTGGTTCCACAACCGCAAGAAAAAATTCCTATTGGTAATAAGTGGGTCTTTAAGAGAAAGACTGATGCAAATAGCAACGTTCAAACCTATAAAGCTAGGTTGGTTGCGAAAGGATATCGTTAAAGACAAGGTGTTGACTATGATGAGACTTTCTCACCCGTTGCCATGATCAAATCGATTAGGATTATGCTTGCCATAGCAGCATATCACGACTATGAGAATTGCCAAATGGATGTCAAGACTACCTTCTTGAATGGATTCTTGAAGGAGGAAGTGTACATGACACAACCTGAAGGTTTTGAATCCAAAGGCCAAGAACATATGGTATGCAAGCTACAGAGGTCGATATATGGGCTAAAGCAAGCATTACGAAGTTGGAATATTCGTTTTGATGAAATCGTTAGGAGTAACAGATTCATCAAGAACGAGGATGAACCTTGTGTTTACAAAGGATAGTGGGAGCAATGTTGTTTTCTTAGTACTCTATGTAGATGACATACTACTAATAGGAAATGACATCACCACATTACAAACAACTAAAGACTGTCTTTCAGAAAGCTTCACCATGAAGGATTTGGGAGAAGTGGCCTTTATACTTGGTATAAAGATCTATAGAGATAGATCTAAAATGCTGCTGGGATTATCTCAATCCACGTACATTGACAAAATTCTAAGGGTATAACTCACATTGAACGGACCCACAAAGAGACTCTATGAGGAAATCTCACAGATAGTATCATTAGAGTAGTCTCTTATTATTTGGGTGTCTCTTTCCTTAGACCAGAAGTTTTCACCTAGACTGTGTTCTAGAAGACATGCTTTGATTGTATACCTCGTCTGCCTAAAACATGGAGACACATAGGTATGCCTTTGGGCATGTCCTGAAAGAACACGACTGTAGGGTGACTAGCTGAAGGAATTCGTCAAATCTTTATGAGAGATTAGGTTATCTGTAAACAAGAGAAATCAGGATGACATTTACGAGACTCGGGAATCTATGCATAGTAAAAGAAATCATGAGATGATTTGCCTTTAGAGACAGTAGAATTGGAGACTCCCTATTTCATGTTAAAGCTTACCCTAGACTGCAAGGGCTGATACGTTTCCTTACCTAGGTTTTATGGGAAGGTAACCGAGACGAAAGGAAATACATACGAAAACCAAATAGATTTAATAGGATGATCTTGGCATTTACCTAACTAGTTCTGGGGCAACAAAGCATTACTAGTGCTCTGTGTTGTCATTAAATGGGTAGTGAACTTGTTAGGCCCAAACTCATTTATGTCAGTAAGTATGTTGGGCCTAATGTGTCACACACTAACACTTTATTGTCATGACATTATAACATTAAAGGTTTTGGGCCTAATAATGGTTGTTGGCCCAAGAAGGAGTTTGGATACTTATCTTAAACAGAGAGGGGCGCATGAATGGAGTTAATGGGCTTGGATAGTCCAAGACATTATTCATTAATTTAAATAGTTAAATTAATTATCTAATATTTAAATTTGATAATTTAAATTTTGAATTTAAATATGAATTATCTATAGTAGTTAGTTTCATATCGAAAGGAAAAGATAAGAGCTAGATTTGAATTTGAATTCAACTAGCATCTTATCATGATCATGTCCTAGATTTTAGGAAGAAGTTTGAGGGCTGATTATGGGGCTTACATACGGCTGATATATGATTATCATTTGGCAAAATAAATCCCAAGTAATTGACTTGGTCTTAGGAGGATATGATAGGAGGTTGTTGGCAATTTTTGATTAAGAAAATCTGTGGACAACCACTTATTTAAGGTTATTCTACTAGTTTATTGTGAATTTTAATTGAACACTTACTATGCCCAACTTTTGATTTTATTTAAACAAGGTAAAACATGGCTTTAATCCTAGAGAATTAAATGTTAGATTAATCAAATCAGCCATCTAATTCATGATTATTAAAACACTTCCTATACCTTGCTTCTTTGATTGAAATTTTAGCTACTTGCCTTCAAGTCTCCTAGTATTTCACATGAAGCTTCCCTTAGGTGTGGCTTTTTGTTTTGTTTTTAGTTTTTAGGTGAAAGTGAGGGCTGAAAGTGGTGTGTGATCCGTGAAACACTTCAGCCCCACTTGGTCCCCACATGCTTTTTATATTGCTAAGTTCTTTGGCTTTTTGTTGAAAAAATATCTTAAGCTTTATGATAACTTTGCTTTCTAGTTGCTTTATTATCATTGGTTAATGCTTTATGGCCCTACATGTGGTTGTTTTCTTGAAAATTCTGCAGATTTCTTGGCCTTGTCCGTGCAACTCTAAGCCTTGGTCCTTTACTTTATTTTTTTTTTCCTTCCTTCACGTGGGATACTTAGATTTTGCTAGATTTTTGCCAAAATCACTTTCTGTTTGGTCCAATGAGAGTAATTCTTGCTTGATATCTGTCCAAGTGGTTCAATTCCACACCATTCTACAGCTTTCTTCCTTATTATTGTGTAGTGCACGGTTACTTTAAGTTTTATGAAGCAAAGATGTTTAATTTGGTTTTAAAAACCGTGGAGTAGCTATAGTTTTAGGTTTTTTAATACTTTTATTTTTTCTTAACATATTTTCCTATATTGATCAAAGTATTTATATAATTTATGGTAGCCTTAATTTCAATTGCTTTTTTGGAAGTAAATTTCTAAAATTAATTAGAAACTAGATTAAGTTATAGTAATAATTTTTGGAATGCTTCTTAACTTCCTTTTAATGACTTTTCTAAATTCCTATTGGTTAATTTTTGTTTTTAATTAGAAAAATGTATAGACCATTTATTTAAGAATCCATTCCTTCTATAATTAAAAGAAAATTCTCCAGATTGCGTCTTTCCTGTT
>PYAF01001062.1:29018-39018 GCA_007407185.1 Glycine tomentella
TAGAGAAGGGTTCTCTAGTTAAAGATTAGAGTAGTGTTCTCTGATTCTTTCTTTTTAGAAGTCTAATAGGGTTTTAGATTTCTATTCTTTATCTAGGGTTGATAAAGGGAGGTTCTTGTAAAAGCTTGTAAGAAAAATTTATAATAGTGGAATTCTAATTCAGTGTGAATTAGAAGAAACTGGATATAGCTTCTGTTGTGAAGTGAACCAGTATAAATTGCTTATGTGTTTTGATTCTCTATCTCTTACTTCATCTAGTATAATGATTCCTTGATTCATCTTTATTGTCCAACAAGTTATGTTTTGAGAAATTGGTTTCTTGGGGCTGAGCTATTTGATTGAATAAAAGGTTTCTTGGTTTTTGAAAGTGATAAAGATCCTAAACTTTGATTTGAATTAAATTTTAAAAGACCAAGATAATAACCAATTCACCCCCCTCTTGGTTATTGTGAGTATTCCCTTGATTTTCAGTTTCAAAATCAGTCTGAACAGGTTTTTGAGTCAATTTAATCGATTATTCTGAGACTTAATTGATTAAAACAATGAATTTATTAGAATGAATAGTGTAAATGCAGCATATTTAGATAATGAGTAATTTTAAGATAAATGGCCAATCAAAGATGCAATTGTATGTCAATGAGCATATACGTATCAAGATAACATACACTAGATTCATCTAGTATCCCTGGCATGTTTCTAAGAGTGTAGAACCTATCTCTATCCAAAGGCTTAGTGAAAATATCAGCTAATTGAAAGTTGGTTTCAACAAATTCAATTTTGATGTTACCCTTTTGGATATGGTCTCTGATGAAATGATGTCTGATTTCAATGTGCTTTGCCCTTGAGTGCATGATAGGATTTTTGGATATATTGATTGCACTAGTATTGTCACACAGCAATAGAATCTCTTTTATCTCAACCCCAAAGTCTTGAAGTTATTGCTTCAACCAAAGACTTTGTGCACAACAGCTTCCTGAAGAGATATATTCAGCTTCAGCAGTAGATAAGGCAACACATGATTGCTTCTTACAGTGCCAAGAGATTATTTTGTTCTTCACTTATTCTGGTAAAGCTTTCATGAACATTAATTGATTACATATCGGATTAATCGATTATTTTACCTTTGGTTTTTAGAAACTGCCTTGTTGAATGTTTTTAATCGATTACCTATGAGTAGTAATCGATTACATGTTTAAATATGTATTTTAAGAAATGTTGGGATAATCGATTACCAGTATACTGTAATCGATTACATAGGCTTATCTAAAAATAGCCACTCCCTGCTTTAATCGATTACCATAGGTTGTAATCAATTACACAGTATAATCAGAAAGGCTATGGTTCCTGCTTTAATCGATTAACATATCCAGTAATCGATTACTTAGTGTATTTTGAAAAACATGGATATTCTATCTTAATCGATTACAAGACGGGATAATCGATTATTTGCTCTGTTATAGAAATTCTAGAAGAGCTTATGAACATTTTAATCGATTACAGTCTTGGAATAATCGATTACATAAGCAAATCAATCGATTATTTGGCGCATCTTAATCGATTATTTCTGGTATGTTTTTCTGTTATAAATAGGAAATCACTTTGCTTGATTTTATAACGTTGAATATTGATACCCATTGAACTAAAATAGTACAAAGAGCCTTTCTAAGTTTTTTCAAAGTGTTTTTACATGCTTGCTCTGCTACAACATTGATCATGAGTTTGAGTCAATCTTGAGCAAGATTTCATTCAAGATTAAGGGAAGTTGATTTAATTTGCTAATTCAACTTGTGTCAATCCATCATATGCATTGCTAATCATAGGATCATCAGGTTGTTTCTCTCCCTAATCTTTCTGTAATTTTCGTTTTGATTTTGGATGTAATTCTTTGTCTATTGTGATTGGATTTCTTGCATGTAAACTAGAAATAGGATTTCTCTAGGGGTTGTGCTGAGTAGTGTTCTCTCAGTAGGGTTGTCTCTAAGAATCTAATAGTGTTTTAGATTTCTGAACTTTATCTAGGTTTGATAAAGAGAGACTTTGTAATTACTTGTAAGAACAAAAAATTGCAATAATTGAACTCCATTCTAGTGTTGAGTAGCAGAAAACTAGATGTAGCTTCACAGTGTTTGAAGTGAACCAGTATAAATCTTTTGTGCTTTGATTTTAATTTCTTTCTTGATTATATTCTGTCCATCTTGATTGTCTTGCTTCGCTTATCAATTCAATTTTGAGCTATTGGATACTTTGGACTGAACATTTGATTGAATAAGGATTCTTGGTTTCAAAAGTGATAAAGATCCTAACGGGAAACTCTGATTTTATTTAAGAAACTTTTTAATTTACCAAGCCTAACCAATTCACCCCCTTCTTGGTTAAGTGTGAAGTGTTCCTATATTTTACAAGTTCGCCCACCATTGACATCTCAAATTCACTCTGCATTGATACTGAAAATTCTTTGCACATAGATTGATTAGTAGAACCAAAAATTATGTTATCTACATAGATTTGAACCAACAATATATCAATTCATCTTTTCTTCATGAATAAGGTTTTATCAACTTGTCCTCTTGTGAATGATTGTTCAAGCAAAAATTTGCTTAACCTCTCATACCAAGATCTCGGTGCTTATTTCAAACCATATAAAGCTTTTCTTGATTTGAAAACATGGTTAGGATGTTTGTGATCAACAAAACTAGGGGGATGATCAACATATATTTCTTCTTCAATGTAACCATTTCAAAATGCACTTTTTACATCCATTCGAAACAATTTAAAGTTCATCAAGCAAGCATATGCAAGTAATAATCTAATGGCTTCTAATCTTGCAACTGGAGCATAAGTTTCATCATAATCAATGCCTTCCTATTGGTTGTATCCTTTAGCAACCAATCTAGCTTTGTTTCTTATTATGATGCCACTTTCATCCAGTTTGTTTCTAAAAACTCATTTAGTGCCAATAGGTACATGAGTAGATGGTTTAGGAACTAATTCCCAAACTTGATTTCTTTTAAATTGATTTAGCTCATCATGCATAGCCATTAACCAATGTTCTGTAAAATATAGGAACACTTCACACTTAACCAAGAGGGGGGTGAATTGGTTAGTCTTGGTAAATTAAAAAATTTTCCTTTAACAAAATCAGAGTTTTCCCTTAGGATCTTTATCACTTTTGAAATCAAGAATCCTTATTCAATCAAATGTTCAGTCCAAGGTATTCAATAACTCAAAATTGAATTGATAATCAGCACAAGACAAACAAGATGAACAAAATATAATCAAGAAAGAAATTAAAATCAAAGCACACAAGATTTATACTGGTTCACTTCAAACACTATGAAGCTACATCCAGTTTTCTTCCACTTAACACTAGAATGGAGTTCCACTATTGCAATTTTCTGTTCTTACAAGTAATTACAAAGTCTCTCTTTATCAACCCTAGATAAAGTTCAGAAATCTAAAACACTATTAGATTCTTAGAGACAACCCAGTGAGAACACTACTCAGCACAACCCCTAGAGAAACTCTATCTCTAGATTACAAGCAAGAAACCCAATTACAATAGATAATCAAATACAAATTCACTAAAGAATTACAACCTCAAAGTTTAAGGAAAGAAATCACCTAATGATCCAGTGAATGATATGCAGATGAATGAATAATCAGGTTGAATAATGAAAACAATCTCAGAACATCACTTTCCTTATCCTTTGAAAAGAATCTTCTTGATTCAAGAATCACTTAACCCATAAGTGTTTTAGTGAAAGCAAGAACTCAATGAACCCAGAAAATCACTAGGAATATGTTTAGAAAGCTTAAGTATGCTCAGAATACGAATTGATCAAGTTACTAAACAAGCTGAGCAAGGGTTTTATTTATAACAAACTTTATAACTGTCAGTAATCAATTATATATGCTCCTGTAATCGATTATTTTGCTCATGTAATCGATTATTTCTAGACTGTAATCGATTAAACTGTTCAACAAACTTCTGGATATGAGCAACGAACAAAATAATCAATTATTCCGTCTTGTAATCAATTAAGACAAGAAGCTTCATAATTTGAAATACACTATGTAATCGATTACGAACTCTGGTAATCGATTAAACCAGGAAACTGCATAAACTGTTTTGAACTATGTAATCGATTACTACATTTGGTAATTGATTAAACCAGGAAACTGCATAAACTGTTTTGAACTATGTAATTGATTACTATATTTGATAATCGATTAATGCAGCAAACATGTTAAGCACAGACATAAGATGTAATCGATTACTAACCTTGGTAATTGATTAAGACAGGAAGGTGATATTTTTTGTTTAGCCTATGTAATCGATTACAGTCTGTTGGTAATCGATTAAAATGTTCATCAAGGCAGTTTATATGTGAACCAAGGTAAAATAATTGATTAAACCGATATGTAATCGATTATATTGTTCTTGAAAAGTTTTCCAGAAAGCACTTAGAACAAAATAATTGATTCCTATCTTGATGTAATCAATTAAACTAGTAGAAAACTTATTTTTCCAAAAACCTTTGATTTGATTCAAAAACTTAAACAATTTTACCAATGCCTTGTGAATTCTATTTCTTAAATTAATTGACTTAATGAATGATGTGAATGCAATGCACTTGGGTCACCATAAATGCTTCTTCCTTTTACATTTAATCACAAGTTACTCTTCAATCCTTCAAGGCATGTTGAAAGCCAAAACTTGAAACTTGAATCAAACTTTGCTTATGCTTCAAGTAGCTCCCCCTAAATTCAACATGTTCATCTAGCAAAGCTTGACCAATATTATTTGGTTCAATCTGTGAAACAAAAGCCATGGTACAACAAATATTTCTTAAAGAGGATCTAGTAGAAACTCCGTTTGTTACTTCCCCTAGTATATTGTCAAGTCAGAGATCTCTAGTTGTCCTCTATTCTTTGTGCTTTTATAAAGGTGTAGAATGTTCCAGCTCATCATTTGGTTCATCCTTTTCTTTATTGTTCAGATCATTAATTTGCAAGAATTCTTCCTTTTCTCCTGCATCATCATCACACTCCAAATTCTCTTTGGAAGGATTAGTCTCATCAATACAACATGAACAAATTCCTCAACCCACAATGTTCTTTTATTGAAGATCCTATAGGCTTTACTTTGTAAGGAATAGCCAAGAAAAATTGCTTCATCAGCTTTAGAATGAAATTTGCCAAGAGAATCTTTTCCATTGTTTAATACAAAACACTTGCAGCCAAATGCTCTCAAATGAGATATGTTTGGTTTCCTACCTTTGTATAGTTCATAAGGGATTTTCTTCAAGATAGGCCCGATGATGATCCTATTCAAAGTATAAAAAATCGTGCTTATAGCATCTGCCCAAAAGTGTTTAGGTAATTTAGTTTCATTTAGAAGTGTTCTTGCACCTTCCTCAAGTGATTTATTTTTCCTCCCACAACACCATTTTGTTGAGGTGTTCTTGGAGTTGAAAAATTGTGGTTAATTGCAAACTCTTCACAAAACTTTTCAAAATGTTCATTTTGGAATTCTCCTCCATGATCACTTCTAATTGAAACTATATTACTTGCTTTTTCATTTTGAATAAGCTTGGCCAATTTTGTAAAAGTTGAGAAAGTATCACTCTTGGATCTTAAAAATAAAGTCCATGTATATCTTGAGTAATCATCTATAATAACAAGCCCATAGAAGTTGCCTCCCAAGCTCATAGTTCTAGAGGGACCAAACAAGTCTATGTGAAGCAACTCAAGAGGTCTAGATGTTGAAACAACATTCTTACATTGAAAAGAATTTTTAGTTGTTTTCCCCTATGACATGCTTCACATATCTTATCCTTTTCAAACTTAAGCTTAGACAATCCTACTACTAGGTCCTTTCTAATAAGCTTGTTCAAATTTATATGACTAGTTCTTTTATGCCATAACCAAGTTTCATCAATCTTACTTATTAGACAGCTAGTATGATGTAAGAATGCATGATCAATGGATAAAACATAAATGTTACCCTTCCTTTTACCAATGTGAATAACTTCATCAATTTGATTGTCACATATCAAGCAACACTTGTTGTTGAAGGAAACTTTAAACCCTTTGTCACATAATTAGCTTATGCTTAGGAGATTATGTTTCAAGCCATCAACATACAAGACATTTCTAATTTTTGTCTTAAAGCTATGTTCAATGTTTCCTTCTCCAATAATCTTGCCTTTGTTATTATCTCCATAAGTGACAAAACCTCCATCTTTTAATATGACATCAGTTAGCATGGATATGTTACCTGTCATGTGCCTAGAGCATCCACTATCAAGATACTACAATGATGATCTTACTCTTAGACACACCTACTGTAACGACCCGCCTCGTCGCTACAACATCACAAACACTAGACGTGTAAATTTTAAATTTTAATGAAAACTTCATTAATTTGATTATGAAAATGGTAGTAAGTTTTTTCGCAATCATACAATCATCATACACAAGATACAAGTACAACAATTAAATACATTTGTATACATATACTATATCAATACTCATCATTCACATGTTTAGAACTTAATTTAGTTTTACATGTAATTACAATTCAAAATATACATGTCTACAAAAAAAAAGATTAAGGGACTAACTATGAAAGAGTTAATTAACAAAACACAACTCTTCCAAAGAGAGTTCCAACGTCATTACATCAGCTTGGCGGCTCCAACAAAAAGAATATCTCTCTCCAAGGTCACCTACTGCTGCTCATCTGCTCCCACGAACGAAAGTTCACGATCATCACAGGTACCAACCACACGGTACAACAAATGCAAGGGTGAGTTTATTATATAAAATCAACAAACATCACATAGCAGCAATTGGGAAGGAAACAATTTTACCTATCAGGATCATTAACAAAAATCCATGATTCCAATACACACTCAACAAATCAATCATCCAATGCATTTCACAACTTAAACAATCATCCATAGAATGATGCATGCACCTGACTCATTATCAGCATGCAATGTGGTACCATCTCCGGAAATAGCCTCTCATATGAAAAATGATTCACCACTGATACAATCCTAAAACCAAGACAAGTGAAGGAAGACTTGGAATTACACATGGAAGCATTTCCTTTGGTGATGAAAGGGCCAATGACAAGGGCTAGGGCTCAAATACTCCAAGATCATATACAATCCAACCTCAATCTCTTGGAGAACCATGAAGAAGGCTACAAAATGCTGAATTTATCTGTTGTAATCAATTACCAGTAGCCTGTAATCGATTAAATACACTTGTATAAATGTCAGATTTGTAAATAGTTATGTGATAATCGATTACGAGTCATATGTAATTGATTACATGGTCATCAGTAGTGTAGTTTTTGAACTCAGCTCGAAGGTAATCGCTTATTCCGTTGTGTAATTGATTACGTGGAAGTGAGATTCTGTGAGTCCCTAGGATAATCGATTATTTTGTGAGATAATCGATTATTTTGTTCATGCTCAGTTTCCAGGACTGATATGAACAATATAATCGATTACTAAGAGTTAGTAATCGATTATTTGGAATCAAATAATCGATTACCATTCGAAATAATCGATTATTTCCGTTTCTGCTGCAGAAGCGCCATTTTTAGTTTTAAACAGCTGTTTGGATAGCTTCTCTTGGAAGCTGCATTTGTATTTCATTTAGGACACATTTACATTTCATTTGGCTTTAAATTTGTGGTCTATATAAACCACAACACAACAGATTGTAAGAATTTTTGATTGAATGAAATTAGAATGCACTTTGTGTGTGAGATGTTGAGATTTATTCTCCCTTGTTCTTAGTGAAGAACTTCTTGTTTCTCATCAATAGCTTCTGAGCTATTATGGTGATTCTTGCAAGACTTATTGGAATTCCTATTCCATAATGTCATTCCAAATCCATTCCTAATCTTCTTCCATCATTACAATCCCTAAATCCAAAAACCTAAAAAGCTGTCAAAACAGAGCACTTCCTACTCTGTTTTACTTTCCATTGAAGAATTGATTCCATTGCAAGGAAGATCGGGGCAAACAGGACTTCAATCAATTCAGGAGTCCATCAACCGCCTATCAGGGCCACCCTGTCGTGCACTGGCCATTCCCCCACCCGGTGATCAGCCAGCGTCGCAAGGGAAATTCCAAACCTGATGACCCCTTAGTACCTGTGTTCTCAGCCCACTGAAACCCACAGGTACGCGAGTGCCTTCATTCTATTTCCACACATACAAATGAAGTATGAAACATGGGCATCATCAATGCATGACTCGGCTAGGAACAAATCCTTCCTGGCAAGGGTAACTCGTCATGCACCACCCATGTACATACGCAACACACTAATGTGGGCTCATCGATGCACTGACCGTGGCTAGGAACAAATCCATCCTCGCAAGGGTAACCAACCGGTCATTGCATCCCACGTGTACATACACAGCCTACAACCATGGGCACCATCAATGTATGACCTGGCTAGGAACAAATCCTTCCTCGCAAGGGTAACCCGTCATACACCCCCCATGGGTATCTATGTATATCCACACACAATGACATTGTTCACATTAACATTATCTCTCATCTATGTCATTATCAACCTCAACATCACATCATCTCAATATCATCATCATGCATATCAATATCATATCATTTGAACATCATCAACTACATCAACACCATCTCATCTAAACATTATCAACTACATCAATGGCATCTCAATTTCAATATCATCAACGACATCACAAGCAATCACATTTCACATCTATACATAATACATATGCCTGAGATTCACATTCCCCAGGTCTTCAGACAACCCAAAGTTCATACATTCACGATTCATCATATTAGAATACTGATATTTTTAGGAAAATTCTAAATTAAAGAGGAGGACTACAATATATAAAACACACTCTTATGCCCATTACAAAATTTAATAAAGAATTAAATAGAAGAACGCGTTATAAAATTTTGGGCAGAGTCTCCTCTGTAATTAAGACTTTTCCCAAAAATCCAATCATTACAACAACAATATCATTCACAGTTTTATCCATCAACAAGCCAATTCATCACATCCCATTAGTTATAGGCTAGTTTGTCAATTATATTTGATTATAGCTCATTTTATTACCAAGATGTGTTTTCAGAGCCAAAAAGAGGAGATTCAACCATATAAAGAAGAAAACAAGGTTCAAAGTCCCGCGCGGAATACTGGTGCGATCCGCGCAAGTTGCGCCATGATGGAAAATACAAGCATTCAACTCGAAGTAGTCGTGCCAGGATCCACGCCAATAGCGTCATCAATTCGTAAGCTCCACGTGGATAGCGCCACATCCCGCGCGACCAGCCCCAGATGCCTGGATCAGCCTTTCAACTCGTGCTATCCGCACGATTAGCGCGGACACCCGCGCCATCAGCGCTATGAATTCGAACTGGTGGCGCGATTAGTGCCGCAACCCACGCGATTAGCGCCATAAATACGCTGTTTCCTGATTTAAAAAGATTGAGTTCGAAATTGGTACAGAACTGGAGCTTTGTTACTCTAATTAAATCATTCTATAAATAAAGGCTTCTGGGACTGAAGAAGGGGACAATTTTTACACACCATTAGACACCTCTCCACACTTCCATCTATCATTCAAAACCTTTGGAAGTCAAGAATCAAGGCTAGGTCACTGCAGAATCATGTTTTATTTGATAGCTTTGGTTTCTTTGAAGCCTATGGCAGGCTAAACTTTGTATTGTGGGAAGGCCATGAACTGATGTAAACTCCTCTATAACTTGACTGGTATTGAATGAGAATTCTTGATTGTTTTATTTTACTCTGTTCTTTATTGTTTATTCTTATTTAGAATTGGCCATTCTATTTAGGTATTGAGGGTTAGGATTCGCAATGGGGACGTTGGGATTCTAATTTCTGACCTTAGTAAAATAACAGTTGTTCATCACCTAGGGATAGGGATGCGTGGCTGCAGAACCTTATAATATAGTCTTTTACA
>PYAF01001062.1:49181-70522 GCA_007407185.1 Glycine tomentella
AGCTACATCCAGTTCTTCCACTCAACACTAGAGTAGAGTTCCACTATTGCAAAAATATTCTTACAAGCAATTACAAGCCTCTCTTTATCAACCCTAGATAAAGTTCAGAAGTCTAAAACCCTATTAGACCCTTAGAGACCAAAACCCACACTGAGAACACTACTCAGCTGTCCTTAGAGAAACACTATCTCTAACCTTGAAAGAAACCCATTTACAATAGACTAATCTTTACAGAAATTCAATTAACAGTTATACACCTTCAAAGAATAAGGAAAGATATCACCTGATAATCCAAGAATTCATGCACATGAATGATTCAACAGGTTGATTGACAAATTACTAACTCAATGCATTCCTTTCCTTATGCATTGATGAACAATGATGCTTCACTTCTTTGAATCAAACAATCATACGAATTTGTGAAGCCTAAGAGTGTTTAGTAACTCAGAAAATTCACTAATGAAAGCTCAAGAAGGTTTGTGATTGCCTAGAATTCGAAATCTCAAAAGTTACAACCCTCAGAATAGTGGGTTCTATTTATAACAGTTTTCTAACTGAAAATAATCGATTAAACTCGCTCCAGTAATCAATTATTTCGCATATGTAATCGATTAAACCAAGACTGTAATCGATTAAAATGCTCCTAATAAGTTCCGAGTCTGAGCTATGAACAATATAATCGATTATTCCGTGAAGTAATCGATTAAACCAGTCAGGCATGATTTTCTAAATGTACTTTGTAATCGATTATCATGATGTGTAATCGATTAAGTCAGTGAGCTTTGTTTTCCTAAGCATGCATGTAATCGATTACCGATTTCTATAATCGATTAAGCCAGAGAGTTCCATATCTCATAAAAAGCTTGAGTAATCGATTAATCTGATATGTAATCGATTACAATGTTCTTTGTTTGTTTTCTGAAAGGCACGAAGAACAAAATAATCGATGTCATAGCCTTTGTAATCGATTAATGCAGTAAGAACTTATTTTTCCAAAAACTTTGTTAATTTAAATGCCTTTCTATTTAAATGCTTTTACTAAGATCTTTAATCTATCAATCCTAGATGAATGATTCATGCATAATATGCTCAATTGGATTATCAGATCATAAACTTCCGTTTACATTAATCAAATTGGTCTTCAAGCTTTTCTTGGAACTTTTATCCTTGGTCATGTTGAAAGCACAAAATACTTGAAGCTTGATCCTTGTTCATTGATGCTTGGCTTCACTTGAATCAACAGGTTGTTTTAAAGTGTTCCTTTTATTTTTAATTGGCATTAAGAGCTGGTTCTTGAAAGTTACTCCAGATCACTTTTTCTTTTCAAAAAGAAACATGAATACTTCTCAAATAACCTTTAAGGAGGGTGCCTCTTTGAGCAGACCTCCTATGTTTGAAGGGAAACATTCCAGTTTTTGGAAAAATTGAATGAAGATCTTTATTCAATCAAATGACCCAGGAGCATGGAATGCAATAGTGAAAGGTCCCTTTATTCCAAAGAAAACTGTGGCAAATGAGTTGATTCCCAAAGAATGGGATGAGATGACTGAAGCTGAACAAAAGGCTGCACAATATGATTTTAAAGCTAAAAATATGATCACCTCTGCACTTTCCTCTGATGAATTTTTCAGGACAGTAAGATGTAACAGTGCAAAAGAAATGTGGGAGATGCTGGAAATTACTCATGAAGGAACTGAGGAAGTTAAAAGGTCAAGGAAGCATGCTTTGATCCATGAGTATGAAATATTCAAGATGAACACCAATGAGAGCATTTCTCAGCTGCAGACCAGATTTACTCACATTGTAAATCACCTTTTGGGTCTTAGAAAAGTCTTTGACACTGAAGAATTAAACATCAAAATATTGAAGTGTTTAACAAGACTTTGGCAACCAAAAGTTACAACAATCAAGGAGTCCAAGGATCTATCAAAGATGTCTATGGCTTCACTATTTGGTAAGCTTCTTGAATATGAATTAGAAATGTCTCAATTAACATCTTGTGAAGATGCAGAAAAGAAAACAAGAAGCATAGCCTTGAAAGCTGAAAAGGAAGAGGAAACAAGTGAAGAGGATGATGAAGAAAATGTAAACTTGGTGGTCAGAAAGTTCAGCAAAATTCTGAAGAGAAACAAGAATAAAAAGTTCAACAAAGGAAACAAAAACAGCAACACCAACAACAACCTCAACAAGAAGATTGACAAAAATTTCACATGCTTTGAGTGTGGCAAACCGGGTCACATCAAATCTGAATGCTCAATCTACTTGAGGAAGCAACAAGGAGAAAGCAAGATGAAAAAGGAAGGGAAAGGAAAAAGAGCATACATAGCTTGGGAAGATAATGAGTCAACAACTTCAGATTCTTCCACAAAAAATGAAAAAGCTAACATGTGTCTCACCTCCACCATCAATGAAGATGATGATGACTTGCTTAGTGAAGGAGATGAGGTAAATTCTGAACTTGATCAAGCTATTCATGCTTTTCAAGAAATGTATGAGGAAGCCCAAAAACTTGCAAAATCCAATAATAAGCTCAAAGGAAATCTTAGATGGCATATTGAAAAAATTACTAAATTGCAAAATGAGATTTCCAACTTGAAAGAAGAAAATGAAAAACTTGTTTCAAGTTACAAATTGAATGGATGTGTGTGTGCTTCTTCTTCTAGCAATGTTGACAAGTATAAAATGCTTCAAAAGGATTTTGATGAGTATAAAGAAAGTCAAGGTGAAAAACATATGTTGCTTTTAGCCAAAAACAATGATTTGATTGATCACTTGAGAAAGTCTTACAAGGGAAAGTGCAACTTAGTTGAAATGTTAAGTGTGCAAAAGTATGCTGGAGATACTTCTAGTTTGGGGTATAAACATGGTTCAAAATCATTTGGTAAAACAGTTTTTGTACCTCCAAAACAGAAGAATCAAAAGTGGCAAAAGAACTCAAGGTTAAATCAAAATTTTGGTTTTGGGAAAACTTCAAAATCTGTCACTTGCAACTATTGTATGGAAAAGGGGCACACATCATTTAAATGCTATGCTAGGAGATTCTATGTGCCTAATGGTGATTGCATTTGGATTCCTAAAAGAAAGAAAAATGCTAACCCCTATGAACCCAACTTTAATTGGGACCTTCCCTTGAAACTTGATTTGCATTTTGTAGGTGTGTCTAAGAGCTAGAACATCAACTTGGTGTCTTGACAGTGGATGCTCTAGACACATGACTGGAGACATGTCCCTACTCTCAAATTTGACTCTCAAAGATGGAGGATATGTCACCTATGGAGATAATAACAAAGGGAAAATTATTGGAGAAGGTAATATTGGAGACAACTTCAAAGCTAAGATAAAAAATGTGTTGTATGTTGATGGATTGCAGCACAATTTATTGACAATAAGTCAGCTGTGTGACAAAGGCTTTAAAGTGAATTTCAACAAAGAATGCTACATAATTTCTGATGATAAAAGTGGTGAGGTACTGCATATAGGTAAAAGGAAAGGTAACATATATGTGCTTTCAATTGATCATGCATTATTCCATAAATCTTCTTGCCTAATAATCAAAGTTGATGAAACTTGGTTGTGGCATAGAAGAGCAAGTCACATAAATATGCATCACATGAACAAGCTCATTAGAAAAGAATTAGTAATTGGATTACCCAAACTCAAGTTTGAGAAGGACAAACTTTGTGATGCTTGTCAAAAGGGGAAACAAACAAAGAACTCTTTTCAAAGTAAAAACATTGTTTCCACCTCTAGACCACTTGAACTTCTTCACATTGATTTGTTTGGTCCTTCTAGAACAATGAGTTTAGGTGGGAATTGTGATTGTGGATGATTACTCTAGATACACTTGGACTCTGTTTTTGAAATCCAAGAGCGATGCTTTCCTTGCTTTTAGAAAAATGGCCAAGCTTACTCAAAATGAGAAAGGATGTAAAATAGTTTCAATAAGAAGTGGCCATGGTGGTGAATTCCAAAATGAACATTTTGAAAAATTCTGTGAGAAAAATGGAATTAACCATAATTTTTCAGCTCCAAAAACACCCCAACAAAATGCTGTTGTGGAGAGGAAAAATAGATCTCTTGAGGAAGGAGCTAGAACACTTCTTAATGAATCAAATTTACCTAAGTATTTTTGGGCTGATGCTGTTAGCACTGTATGTTATACCTTAAATAGACTTCTTATAAGGCCTATTTTAAAGAAAACCCCTTATGAGCTATACAAAGGTAGAAAGCCTAACATTTCTCATTTAAGAGTTTTTGGCAGCAAGTGTTTTGTACTGAACAATGGGAAAGAATCACTTGGAAAATTTGATGCTAAGGCAGATGAAGCAATTTTCCTTGGATATTCATTGCATAGCAAGGCATATAGAGTATTCAATAAAAGAACAATATGCATTGAAGAATCTGTACATGTGATTTGTGATGAAACTAATCCCTCTAGGGGGGAAAAAGAATTTGATGGTGATGCAGGTCAGTTGGAAGAGTTAATTGAAATAGACAATTACTCATCCAAAATTGAAGAATCAAGTGCTGAAACAGAATCCACAACCCCTGTTCAAGTGCCTAAAGATTGTAGAACAACAAGAGATTTATCACTTGACAACATCATAGGTGAAGTTTCAAAGGGAGTATCCACTAGATCCTCATTAAAAAACCTACGTTGTGATATGGCCTTTGTGTCCCAAATTAAACCTAAGAACATTGATCAAGCTTTGAATGATGAACATTGGATGCATGCCATGCATGATGAGCTCAATCAATTTAAGAGGAATGAAGTTTGGGAACTTGTTCCTAGACCTTCATCTCTTAAACCCATTGGCACAAAATGGGTTTTTAGAAATAAACTTGATGAGAGTGGAATCATAGTCAGAAATAAAGATAGATTGGTGGCTAAAGGCTATAACCAAGAAGAAGGCATAGACTATGAAGAAACTTTTGCTCCAGTTGAAAGATTGGAAGCAATCAGGTTATTACTTGCATATGCATGTCTCATGAATTTCAAACTTTTTCAAATGGATGTTAAAAGTGCATTTCTGAATAGATACATTGAGGAGGATATATATGTTGAACAACCTCTTGGTTTTACTGATTTCAAACATCCAAACTATGTTTATAAATTGAAAAAGGCTCTTTATGGTTTGAAACAAGCCCCAAGACAATGGTATGAAAGATTAAACAAGTTCTTGCTTGAACAATCTTTTAAAAGGGGCAGTGTTGATAAAACTCTGTTTATCAAAAGGCTTGGCAATGATTTCTTATTGGTTCAAATATATGTGGATGATATAATTTTTGGATCTACTAATCACTTGTTGTGCAAGGATTTTTCATCAGCTATGCAAAAAGAATTTGAGATGTCAATGATGGGTGAACTTACATTCTTCCTTGGACTTCAAATCAAGCAATTGAAGAATGAAACCTTTCTCAACCAATCCAAGTACTGTCTTGAAATCCTCAAGAAATTTGAGATGGAGAAAAGCAAGGATGCTGCTACTCCCATGGCTACATCAACATATCTTGATTCAGATGAAAGTGGAAAGAAAGTTGATGAGTCTAAGTTCAAAGGAATGATTGGATCTTTGCTTTACTTGACAGCTAATAGGCCTGATATAATGCTAAGTGTTTGCTTATGTGCAAGATATCAAGCAAATCCCAAAGAGTCTCATCTTACTGCTATCAAAAGCATCCTTGAAACGACCGCTTTTACATCGCTTTATTATTTACTTGTTTTATTTTTTTTTTCCGAATTTTTTTTGCTTATGGTTATTTTAATTTTTGAAAATTAAGTGTCATAGTCCAAAACTAAATCTTTTAAACTTTTTGAAAGAAAACAGAAGAATATGAAGAAATTACGCATTATCTAACGGTTTACGAGTTCGCATAACATCCAGTTCATTATTACAGTCTACAGATAATTATCTTCGTACAGTCCAATATAAACAGTCCACCATACATAGCAGAACAAAATAGAAATCATCACAGGATCTTTATCACAGCTTCTTGTAAATCCTCCACCGTCAAGATTACTGCTCCTCTGCTCGTCCAAATAAATTGGGGTCATCACAGGTGTCAACCACAGACACAAAAATAGGGTAAGTCATGATAAACAGAGTTTAAATAAAAGAATAATTTCATAAAAAATCAATATACCACAAGATGCATAGAAAATGCATGATGCATGATTTTTCAACTTTTCAACACATGGCCATAGTCAGAATAGCTTAACAACCCCCGAGTTGGATCGATCAGTCAGGATAGGTCCGTGTTGCAATAGGACTCACACCCACTCTACATGTAATCATCATGGGTAGGTGATCTCCCCACGGCCACTATCCCCCAGCTCATCACCTTAGAACGTTCTTTCTCAACTCTAGCTATTTGACAAACCTCCTTCTGAGGTAACAACTTCACGGATTAACCCCCACCGGGCATATGCAAATGAACATGCATGAATACTTCTTTTCATCTCATCTTTTCTCATCATTCATCATTCTTCACTTAGTGTCTCATATGCATCAAAATTTAATATATTCAAATACACATGAAATAGGTATATTTAACAACACATACACCCTTTTCAAACATCACACCAAGCTTCACCAAAATCACACGACTATCACCATATAAACCAATTTTTTTCTTTGAAACCTTTCCTTTTTATATGGCAAACAAACTTGATTTTAATTAAATACTTGAAAGAAAGCTATCTCTACCTTATTATTTCTTGCAAAATCTAATATAATAAACATGATTCTAACTCAATATTAACAACAAGATAAATATACAAACTTAAAGAAACCTAACAAAATAAATATACAAACCTGAGGAAACATAGAATCTATTCGGCCAACATATAAAATTTGTAGCAAAAGAGTTCATTGAAAGTCATAAATTTAAATCATTATTTTTCTATAAATAAGCATCACATAGTTAGTAGTAAGTTACTTTAAATTTTGTTGGTTAAGTTAGGTTTGAGTTATTTATTCCATCATTGTTTATAAAACTAAGATCAAAGTCACATAATTATTCGTAAAACACATCTTGATTCTTGAAATCATTTCTATCAACACCTAGTAAACAAAGCTTAGATTTTCATTAGACAAGTATTAATCTCAACATACTTAACATTTAAACTTTGTTTATCAAAGGACTTCCCCATACCTTGTTTGTTTCCTTCAAAGTTAGAAACTCTTGCCTCCTTATACCTTGGCCTTTCACATAGGATTTTAAGTGAGTGGATTCTTGTTTTAGCTTTTTAGGTAAAAGGTATATTTTGAAGGAGATAGAAAAGGTTAAAGTGAAAATAAGGTAGGATACTAAGGAAGTAATTGGCACAGCTACTACTTGTGTTGTTTTGAAATTGTTTTAATAAGGCTTTGAAAAGGTCAAGGGGTGTAAGCTATTGTTTTTGCACGGTTCTTCTCCTCTTAGGCTACCCAATTCTGGTCCTAATGCTTTTTTATATGAGAATGAATCTTGATTTTTTTTCCTACAAATTATCTTTAAGTCATGATGACCATTTTCCTTGTGTTTTCTTCCTATTGGTTAGTTCTTTGACTTCCTCCAAGGAGCTTATTCCACACTTTTCTTCCTTCTTTCTTGGTGTACGTTGGATTTTAACTTGTAGAATACTCCTTTTGGGCTTCACAACCGTAGAAAGCTTAGAGATTGGGTAAAGATTCCTTTATCCAAAATATCTTAAGTTACTTTCCACTAGTTTTATTATTATTGTCTAGTGAGCTTGCTTCTTTGAATTTTCTACATTCTCCTTGTCTTAGGCTTATTTTGCACGTTCACTTATAATATAAAGGCTTTCCATTTGTTTTTTCCTTTCTTCCCATCCATAGAAAGCCATAGTCTTGGTGAAGATTCCTTTTGTCCCAAAATATCTTCACTAGCTTGGTTTCTATTGGCTAGTGCTTTGAATTTTTACCACTCCTTGTCCCCTTGCATCATTCTTCACGTGCTATTCTCACTAGGAAGGGTCTTTAAATTGCTTTTCTTTCTTAATCACACGGCCAAGGCTTATTCTTATAGCCAAATTTACAAAATTTTCCTTTGAATACATATAATGGCAAAATTCTATTTTCTTATTGGTCAATTTCACTTTTAATTAGTAAAATTACTAAACTAACTTAGTAAAGAAGTCTATTTATCCCATAATTAAGAGAAAACTCCAAAGATTACAGCTATCCTTTCCTTCTAATTTTCTGATTCCTAAGATAGCTTGAATTGAGCTCTATTTCAAAATATGCATTAAAATTCATAGAAATCTTATTTTAGGGTTTCTTGTCACCTATTTAGTTAATAATTGGTCATCTACAAGTATTCTATTCCATACTCAGGTTCCCACAAAATTTCCAAAATCATCTGGGCATTTTTGACCTAAAGGGTATTTTGGTCATTTACCACCCTCGAGACCTAATCATCATTTGTGAAATTGTCCAAGGGCATTTTGGTAATTATTCTTCTAAGAGTATTCTTGTAATTTCTATTTTATAGTGAGGGTGACATAGTCATTATTCTTCCCATATCTTTGAAATCTGGCTAATTTCTATTCTACATAACATCCTTTTAATCTCATATTACTAATTGACTTAAAACATTGCATCAATCACACATTTAATACATATAAAAATATTGGGGTGTTACAATCCTCAAATATCTCAAAGCTACACCTAGAGTTGGTCTTTGGTATCCTAAAGGTGATTCTGTCAATATTATTGGATATTCTGACTCTGATTTTGCAGGTTGCAAATTAGATAGAAAAAGTACAAGTGGCACTTGTCATCTTCTAGAAAGTTCATTAATCTCATGGCACTGCAAGAAACAATCATGTGTTGCATTATCCACTGCTGAAGCTGAATACATTTCAGCTGGAAGTTGTTGTGCACAAAGCTTGTGGCTCAAACAACAAATGCAAGACTATGGAGTAGAACTGAATGAGATTCCACTGCTATGTGACAATACAAGTGCAATAAACATATCAAAGAATTCAAATAGGTGACCTAACAGCCGCCGCCCGACTAAACATACCAATAGTCACTAGATTCATAAGCTTAGTTGAAGGTTACGGAAAAGGGAAAGGAAGTGTTTGGCTAGGGGGTCGCCTTCCACCTTTTCCCGGGGGTCTGGAGAAAATTGCAATCAATAGGATTTTCCTAATCCTTCCTTCCCGAAAGGAAGAACGTGAAAAATTCTTTTTCCTTTCCACAGGGACCAGGAGATTGGATCTCCAACCTAGACAAGGCCTTTTTATTCCCTTTTTTTAGATTGGGCATTTCCATCCCCAAGCATTTTCAATTTCCCCGTGAATTTTATCACAAAGCATATTGGGATAAGACACCATTTCCTCAGAGATCAGGTTCAAAAAGGTAACATAAAGGTAGAATTCATTGACACCAATGACCAACTTACTGATATTTTTACTAAACCATTATCAAGGGATAAATTTTATGCACTTAGGAACTTGCTAGGGATTCTTGATGAAAGTAACATAGTCTAGCATGTTCTATATGTGTTTTGGATGATGAGTTAAAGCCATATTTGTCATAAGTTGAATGAATGCTTAAAACTTTGATTAAAAGCTGCTAAATGTTTTGTATCTAATAAACGGACTGTAATAATCGATTACACCATGGGTTAATCAATTAAATTCATTAAAAAACACATTCTGTATGAAAATTGTATGTAATCGATTACATACATATGGTAATCGATTATTCTTCGTATTACCAAAATTCACCTATCTCTGGAATAATCGATTACACATCGGGATAATCGATTATATTAGTTAAAATTTTGTGATTAAATGCATGTCTCACAGTGATAATCGATTACCAAAGCCTTGTAATCGATTACCTTCATCATTAGAAGTATGAGGCTCTCTGGAATAATCGATTACACATCGGTATAATCGATTACATTGATCAAAACTCTGTAATAGAAAGCATGTCTTACTATACTAATCGATTACATAAGACTTTTAATCGATTACCTTCAATATAAGGAATAATTGCTACTCTGGAATAATCGATTACCACTCGGGATAATCGATTACTTATGACTCTGATACTTATACAATTGATGCAAGCTCTGGAATAATGATTACCTTAAGAAAGAATCGATTACAGGTCATCTTCAACCTCAGATTAAGTATCAAATAATTGACTACTGTTGCAAAATAAGCACAAGGCAAGTGCACCGCTCGTTTCAAGTAATAAAAGTAGGTAAGTAGAGTATCGTCTCCACAGGGATTGGGGTGAAATTCACAATAATATTAATTCTAAGTAATTGGAAGTAACAAGAAAAGAAAATGTTTTGGAGAATTTGATTGTAGTGTTGAGTGTTTGAAAGTAAGAACAAAATATAAAAGGAAATAATGCAGTAAATAAATCGAAGTGTTACCAATGGAATGAATGATTGTGGTTAGACACAATCCCCTTTGATCCCTACCTCTTTCACTTAACTGGTCACAAAGTTTGCTTACTCAAATGATATATCTTTCCTATTTTAGTAAATCCTAATTCCTTAGCAATTTAAACCTTTAACAAGAATCCTAATTCCTTAGTGATTCCTATCAAGCATATAAAAGACTATATCATATGGTTTGCTTATTTCTGATTGTTCAGAGGATAAATCTTTCCTACTTTAGCTAATCCCTAATCCCTTAGTGAATTAACCCTTTAACCTGAATCGAAAAACTAATTCCTTAGTGAAGTCTATCAAGTTAAGCATTTAAAAGACCATATTATAAGTTCTGCAGTCACGCATCCCTATCCCTAGGTAATGAATAATTGTTACTTTACTAAGGTCAGAAATTAGAATCCCAACGTCCCCATTGCAAATCCTAACCCTCAATACCTAAATAGAATGGCCAATTCTAATTAAGAATAAAACAATGAAGAACAGAGTAAAATAAAACAATCAAGAAATTCTCATTCAATACCAGTTAAGTTACAGAGGAGTTCACATCAGTTCATGGCCTTCCCACAATACAAAGTTTAGCCCTACATAGGCCTCAAGAACACCAAAGCTATTGAATAATACATGATTCTACTGTGGAAACCCTAGCTTTGATCCTTGATTCCAGAGGTTTAGAGTGATATTCAGTGATTCCTAAGCTACTCCAAGGTATCTTATTCAGTCCCAGAGGCTTTGTATTTATAGAATGATTTAATTAAAGTAACAAAGCCTAAAACAGTGCCAAATTTCGAAATAGATAATTTAATTCAGGAAACAGAATCCTCGTGGCGCGACTCGCGCGGTCCTTTCGAATGCATCACGCTGATCGCGTGGAACTCCACGCTGATAGCGAGGAGTCTTCGAGCTGAAGGGCTGATGCTGGGCTTCTGGCGCTGATGGCGCGGATATGGCACGATCCGCACAGGAGCTTCGAACAGATGGCGCTGATCGCGTGGACATCCACGCTGATAGCGCGGCTTACTCGAGTTGAATGGCTTGAGCTCAGGTCCTTGGCGCGACTAGCGTGAATATGGCGCGGATCGCGTGGCGTATTCGAAACTGGGCTCTTCATTTTAACCTCTGGCGCGACTCTCGCGGATCCTGGCGTGATCCGCACGAGACCTTCTATCTTGTTTTCTTCTTTCTTTTTACTTAAACTTCCTCCTTTTGACCTGAAATTGCACATTTTATAATGAAATGAGATTAAATCAAAATTAATAATAAACTAACCTATTCTAATCTATTTTCTTAATTATTTAACTAAATTATAACCTAGAACTAACCTAAAACTAAGATGTCTTTGCAACACATCCAATAATTCTCAGATTTGAAAGTTTTTGTCCCCAGCAACAGAAAGAATTCAAGAATAAGCAAGAATCAATGATCAAACAAAACCACATTTTACAATTCTAGAATCATCATGTTGAATATGATCTAATTCAAATCAAAGCTTCAATGATACTTCCAATGCTGAGAGTAACTTGAGTATTCCTCACAAAAGTGTTGTTTAATCCACTCATTCACTCAAGTGTATCAGGCTATGATTACTCTCTTACTCAACATAGTCACAGCACTACCATAAGCTTGAAAATATTCTCAACAGCTGCAAGCATAACTTGATCAAAAGGTCTTTTAGGCTTGTAACTTGGCTGGGCTATGGGTAGGAATTTCTTTGGAATAGTAGCTAATGAGAGGCTAGATCCAGTCCTTAAGTCCAGTCTTATGGTCATCCATGTTCCTTGTCTTCCTTTTCAAAACCTGGTACTTTATTCAACAATTTTATTCTAAGTAAAAACAGAACAATAACTTTCTTTTTGATTTTGGATTTTTTTTATATTATTAATATTAAAGTAAACATAAACAAAATTAAACAATTACTACAACTTCTCAAATTTCCAGCTGATGGACTTATTGTTTTTCCAACTTAGACTATGCTTGTTTATTCCTGCTCTTCAAAACCAATTGGATTCACTTGTGTTCCTTCATACCTTGATGGACAATTCCCTGTTTTTCTGCTGTCATGGACTTATATCAAACCTTTTCTAGCCTTAGGGAGGTCGGTCAAATGGATGTGGCTCTGATTTGGGTAGTTTGAAATGAAAGGCTTAGGCTCAAATGAGGTACAAATGGAAAATAATTGAAGGTGAGTCAGTTTGGCCCTAGTTTCAGAAGAAAAATCTGCCTTAATCATATCAAGTCACACCTGCATCCAGAGAAACAATTCAAATTCTAGAGTACTATGAAAATGGAGTCTCTCGGAAAGAAACATGACCGTTGTTTGGCTCAAAACCTCACAGGTGTTCAAACTCAAGTCAATCTCAGTTGACTTATTTCAAGCATCATTTCAACTTCAACATGCATTTCACATACCAACAATCCTAATCCCATTCATGTATCATGCAGTTCATGTCATGTTTCATTTCATCAAGCTTTCATCAGAGAAATCGTATCCATTATTGTGTCCATTCACTTTTTATCTTGAAAAATCTGATATGCTGCTTATTTATTTTTATTTTAGAAAAAAATTATGTTAGACGTCATTTGTTCCTTGACTGTGATTTGCGAAATAATGCGGTATACACAACCATTCCCAGATTTAGAAGTTGTTGTTCCCAGCAACAACCAATAAGGTCACAGCGCTTTGGAAAAATTCCAGCATTATTTGGAAAATCGCATTCAACTCGAAACATTGATCTAGATAGTTTTTATTTGCAAAGTATGAATCAGAAACTGTACCATATATATATATATATATATATATATATGCAGAAATGTAAAAGTGTGCATAATGTATGTAATGTCAAATCGCAAAATTCAAAATAAAACTAAAAACTAGAAAACATAAAAAAAATAAAGATAATCCTGTTCACTCCTCTCCCTCTCCTCTCTCTACAATCTCTGCAGCCTCTGACGCCTGTGGTGGCTCATGTGTAGTGGTGTCAGGTGCTACATCATCTGAAGGAGCAGGAGGAGTCTCCGTGGCTGGTGGTGTGGCGGAAATCTGGTACTCTAATGGTGGAATGCCTAAGTGTCTGCAGACGGCTTCCCACATGCGCGTCTGTTAGGTCATCTGCATGCGCACAAACTCCTGGAAAGCTAAGAGGCTCGGTGAGTCCTCATATAGTGGTGTGTACGCAGGAGCGGCTGGAGGAGCTGTAACTGGTGGTGGAATCTCTGCTGGCTGGGCTGGTTGAGGATCATCTGGTGCTGGTACATCTCGGGGACTGCGGGTTGCAAGCTCCTCAGGTTTGAGCTTCGAAGCTCGGAGAACCTGTTCATCAGCCGCTGTCTCCATGGAGTCCAAATAGGTCTTGTGGACCATAAGTGGGGAGATCGGGACATCCATGGGCTCATCATCTGCAATTTCCACACCCGCATGGCGACACAGGTGCAGAATCAAAGAGGAATGTGCCAGCTAGGACTTGCTGCTGGCGTCCTGTATCATATGAAGAATGCGGTTAGACAGAAGGTTAGAAATGTGGAGGTTACCTTCACCTCGAAGAGTGTATAGCAGGACTGCCCTCTCCACATTCACATCAGTCATATTTGTAGAAGGAATGACTGTGTGGTTGATGAACTGGTGCCAGAAAGCTGCGTCTCCGATCAAATCATGCTTCTGCATCTTCTCTGGAATATAATCAAGCCTTGGTTTGGGCTTCCAAGCTGTGTAAAGGCCGGTGATGGCCCTGCGGATGGTGGTAGCCAGCTGAGGCACGTCGTCCCTGTACATCTTCGTCAAAGCGTCGGGCTGCATCCTGAGGTAGAGATGGATGAAGTCACAGCCCTCGAATGGGTCATACCGGGTGTCCAATATGCTCTCTATCGCCTTCTCATCAAATGAAACCTGGACACCCCTGACCCAAGACATCCTGCTCCTGGCTACTGTGTCTGGATCAACATTTGCCAAAAATTCCTTCAGGATCATGCTGGAACTGGGTTCTGGGAAGCTCACTAATCGCTGCCACTGTCGTCTGAGGATGACTTCTAAAACTGGGTTCTCCTCTAGCAGGACTTCCCACATAATCTTCTTCTCTAGTATGATTTTCTTCTGGAGATACCAGGTGTCAAACTTCTCCTGGCACTCAGTGGTTCTGAATCTGGCCTCATCATAGTCTGTCACCCTGGCCCGTTTGCTTCCGCCTCTAGTAGTGATCTTCTTCTTTCCTTTGGCTACCTGTTTTCCCTGAAACTCAGAAAAAATCCAAATATAGATGCATGGTTCAACAAGTTTAATTCCCATATTTGTTTCCTTCATTAGGTCAGATCAACAACAATCAGTGATTCATTACATTCAAAGCGCAATTCAGTTCATTACAGGCGAGAATTATAGAGCAGCACTTGTTGGCCAGGAATAAACTCCTTTGGACGAATTTGGTTGTCATGCCACTTCTTTGTCTTTTCTTTTTAGATTCTGGCATTCTCATATGCAGCTAACCCGAACTCATCTAATTCATTCAACTGAAGCAATCTCTTTTCATTAGCTTTTATCAGTTCAAAATTTAAAAACTTAGTTGCCCAAATTGCTTTATGTTCAAGTTCAATAGGGAGATGGCAAGCCTTACCATAGACAAGCTGAAAAGGGGACATACCTATTGGAGTCTTAAATGTTGTTCGGTAAGCCCACAGCGCATCGTCTAATTTCTTAGACCAGTCCTTTCTTGATGTTCCAACAGTTTTCTCAAGTATTCGCTTCAATTCTCGGTTGGAAATCTCTACTTGGCCACTTGTTTGAGGGTGATAAGGGGTTGCCACTTTGTGTTTAACTTCATACTTGGCCAACAAGCTGTCAAACTACTTGTTACAGAAATGAGTCCCTCCATCGCTTATGATTGCTCTTGGCACCCCAAATCTGGTGAAAATGTTCTTCCTCAAGAATCAAACTACCACCTTGGCATCATTGGTGGGCAGAGCTGCTACCTCAACCCACTTGGAGACATAATCCACAGCAACCAAGATGTATTGGTTGGAGAATGACTTAGGGAAAGGTCCTATGAAATCAATTCCCCAGACATCGAACAGCTCAACCTCTTGGATGTTGTTCAGCGGCATCTCATCTCTGAGAGATATGTTACCTGTCCTTTGACAGCTATCACACTACATCACAAAGTTCTTGGAATCCTTGAAGAGTGTTGGCCAATAATAGCCACATTGCAGCACTTTGTGTGCAGTTCTATTTGCTCCAAAATGACCTCCATAATTAGAGGAATGACAGTGCCACAGAATATCCGGCACGTCGATTTTAGGTACACATCTGCGGATAACATTGTCAGTGCATTGGAAATATAAGTAAGGGTTATCCCAGAAGCACCTTCTCGCATCATGTAAAAACTTCTTCTTCTGTTGCCAATTAAGGTCTTCAGGCATAATTCCAGCCGCTTTAAAGTTGGCCATGTTAGCAAACCATGGACTGAATTGCACAGCAAGCACTTGCTCATCAGGGAAAGACTCATTGATTTCAATCTCTGGTCCATCTTGCAAGTCTTTCTCCTGAATCCTAGACAAGTGATCAGCCACTTTATTCTCTACTCCAGCTTTGTCTCTTATCTCCAAATCGAATTCCTGCAATAAAAGCATCCAACGCAGCAAGCGTGGTTTTGCATCTTGCTTGTGCAGCAGAAATTTTAGAGCTGCATGGTCAGTATACACAATCACTTTGGAACCTACTAAATATAATCTAAACTTATCAAGAGCATACACCACAGCTAGCATCTCTTTTTAAGTGGTGGCATAACTTACTTGTGCCTCATTTAAGATCTTACTAGCATAATATATGACATGCAAGCGTTTTTCCTTTCGCTGTCCTAAAACTGCACCTACTGCATAAGCACTAGCATCACACATTAGTTCAAAAGGTAAACTCCAATCCAGAGCAATTAAAATAGGTGCAGTGGTGAGTTTGTGCTTCAAGGTTTTGAATGCTTCAAGACAAGCATCATTAAAACAAAACTCTGTGTCTTTCTCTAGCAATTGACTTAATGGCTTTGAAATCTTGGAGAAATCCTTGATGAAACGCCTGTAAAAACCTGCATGACCTAAGAACCTGCGAACACCATTCACATTAATAGGAGGAGGTAATTTCTCAATTAATAACAGTTTAGCTCTATCTACCTCTATTCCCATTTCAGAAATTTTATGGCCTAGCACTATGCCTTCCCTTACCATGAAATGGCATTTTTCCCAATTCAAAACTAAGTTTTTCTCTTGACATTTTTTTAGAACTTTAGCTAAGTTAGCTAAGCATGAATTAAAACAAGGGCCAAAAATAGAAAAATCATCCATGAATACCTCAAGGCCTCTTTCTACCATGTCAGAGAAAATGGATAGCATGCATCTTTGGAAGGTTGCAGGTGCATTACACAATCCAAATGGCATTCTTCTATAGGCAAACACCCCAAATGGACATGTGAAGGCAGTCTTTTCTTGGTCTTCCGGTGCTACTGGGATTTGGTTATACCCAGAGTATCCATCAAGGAAACAATAGTAATCATGACCAGCCAAGCGTTCAAGCATTTGGTCCATGAAAGGGAGTGGAAAGTGGTCTTTTTGGGTTGCATCATTAAGCATTCGGTAATCAACACACATTCTCCAGCCCCTGATGGTTCTTGAGGGGATCAAGTCATTGTTGTCATTTTGGATGACCGTCATGCCCCCTTTCTTTGGAACTGTTTGGACTGGACTTACCCAAGCTGTGTCTGAAATTGGATATATCATACCTGCATCCAAAAGCTTAACAACCTCTTTTCTTACCACTTCTTTCATTGTGGGATTGAGCCTTCTTTGTGACTGCCTTATAGGTTTAACATCACTTTTCATGAGAATTTTATGAGTACAGAAGGAGGGATTCATACCTTTAAGATCAGAAATAGACCAGCCTATGGTTGACTTGTGCTCCTTGAGTACCTTAAGCAATTTCACTTCCTCATGCCATTCCAGCCCTCTGTTAATTATAACTGGATATGTTTCATTCTCACCTAAGAAGACATACTTCAAGTGTTCAGGTAATTCTTTCAGTTCAACCTTAGGTGCTTTAGCTATAATATCACCTGCCTTCTTCTCCAGCTCTTCTAACACAGGTTCACTTGGCTTAGAGGTGGCTGCCTTGTCTGCTGATTTCAGTTCTGCATCAATTTCTGTTGCTGCAATATTGGTTGTTTCTGCTGCATAAACTGGTGCTGCTGTATTTGCTGTATATTCTGCTAAATTTTCTGTAGCTGCTGAATTTTCTTCTGCATAATTTGTTGCATAATCTATTGCTGCTGCAGTGTCTGCATCTTCTTCATTTCCAGCTGCTGCAATACCTGTTTTCATGCCTGCACAAATCACATTATCCAATACATCCAGCCTGAAACAATCATGTTCATCAGCTGGATGCTTCATGGCATCAAATATGTTAAAGACAACAGATTCATCATTCAATCTTAACTCAAGCTTTCCCTGCTCTACATCTATTAAGGCCCTAGCAGTTGCTAAAAATGACCTTCCTAACAGTAGAGGGATTTCACTTTCTCCCTCCATGTCTAACACAATAAAATCTGCAGGGAATATGAATTTGTCTACCTTCACTAAAACATCCTCAATCACCCCTGAGGATTTCCTTAAAGATCTATCTGCTAATTGCAAGGATACTCTAGTAGGTTTTAATTCAGATATGCCTAGGGACTTACACATTGATAATGGCATGAGATTTATACTAGCCCTTAAGTCACAAAGTGCTCTCCCTACATTTATATTTCCTATAGCTATAGGGATGTTAAAACTTCCAGGGTCTTTCAATTTAGGAGGAAGTTTCCTCTGAATTATTGCACTACACTCCTCAGTGAGTGCTATAGTTTCACAATCTTGCAGCTTATGTTTCTTAGATAGAAGTTCCTTCATGAATTTTGCATAGTTAGGCATATTGGCTAATGCCTCAGCAAATGGAATATTAATATGTAACTTCTTAAACATGTCTAAGAACCTGGCAAATTGCTGCTTTTGAAGTTGTTGCTTGGTCTGCACCGGATATGGAGGCTTCTCAAAGCGAGAAAAGTCCCACTTCTTTGGTTGAGGTGCAGAATTCTGCTCTTCTGAATTTTCTGCAGCTTTTTCTTCTGATGGTTTAGCTGCTACATATTTCTTCTCAGCTTCCTTTGTACTTACCTCAGGCTTTTCTGGTGTAGTCAATACTTTACCACTTCTGGTTGTGATAGCCTTGGCATGTTCCCTTGGGTTTATAATTGTGTCGCTTGGGAACTGGCCTGGTGGTCTCTCAGCCAACTGTTTTGCAAGCTGACCAATCTAGTTTTCCATATTTTTGATGGAAGCGTCTTGGTTAGTTTTGTGAGCTCTTGTTTCAGCTATAAAGGCATTGGTTGCTTGGATATGTTCTGTTGTTGTCTTTGACAGCTGCAACACTACCTTTTCAAGCTTAGAAATCTCCTTGTTGGGAATAGGAGGGGGCTGCAAGTAGTTGTTAGACTTGTAGTCTAAGCCACCTCCTTGGAATTTCCTTTGATAGTTGTTTCCCGGAGCAAAATTGTAGTTCCTTTGATAAGGCTGCTACTGCCTCTGATCATTCCAAACTCCATTAACCTGCACAGGGTCAACTCCAACAAGAATAGGGCAAACATTAGACTCATGCTCACCTTGGTAGTACTCACAGATAGCATGTGGTTGGTTGGCTGCCACTTGTGCTGCAGAGACTTGCAATCTATCAATCTTTTCAATCAATTTGGCTAGCTGTTGTGCCAAAATTTTCTGCTCTACAAGCATTGCATCGTTGCTGGACAGCTGGATTGGTTCTCTCTTTGGCTAATGTGTTATGCTTTCATTTTCATTCCGGGCCAAAGAATTGATAAGCTCATATGTCTGAGCTGCTGTTTTGGACCTTATAGTACCCCCTGCTGCAACATTAACGATCATACGAGTTTCAGGAGTCATACCATTAAAGAATATACGTACCTGCTTACCCACAGGCATATCATATTGTGGACACCTCCTGATCAATTCTTGGAACCTATTCCAAGCAGCACATAGGGATTCTCTTCCATTCTGAGTAAAGTTAGTGATTTCGTTCACCAACCGGTTATATTTGTCCATGGAAAAGTATTCTGCAAAAAACCTTGAAACTAAGTCCTCCCAAGTTGAGATGCTATTGGATGTTTGTCTATTTAGCCATCTTAATGCATTTCCCTTAACAGCAAAAGGAAATAGACTTAATCTCACTGCATCATTTGAGATCCCTTGGTGTCTGATAGTGTCATAGATTCTAAGAAATCTGTCAATGAAGTCATGTGGGTCTTCAAAGTCCTCCCCTCCAAATTGACTGCGTTCCACCAATACTATTAATGAAGGGTTTATATCGAAATGATTAGCTTGTATTGGTGGCCTCACAATGCTGGAGTTGGGTCTTGTGAACATAGGAGCCAGAATATCTTCCATCAGTTCATCCTCCGGTCTCCGTCTTGACTGATTATTTATTTCTTCAGCCATCTCTACTTCTGACTCTGATTCAGAGATTGAATCAAAATCAAAGTCTTCAGCTTCTCTCTTTTTTTGTTGGGCTAGTCTCCTTCGGATAGTTCTTTCAATTTCAGGATCAAACTACAAGTCCTCAGAATTGACTAAACCTCGCATAAAACTCAGAGAAGCGATTAGTAACCAAAAAATTCCAATCACAAGTGTAACACCCCGGACGTGTTATCATCAATAATATCATATTCGCGCTATCAGCCTTATATAAAAGCAGTGCGGAAGCGATAGAATCGAATTTCTTGATTTCATTATGCATGAAATATAAAACCACATCATAACACATATAAAACAAGACCCTGTTGATCCAGATGAACATAAAACAACATCCACATAGGCAGATATACAAAACTAAAACAAGACAATTAGAAGGAATCTCATACAATACATACAACAACAGGGTCTGTACATATACATAACAGATACTAGACCATGTCTGTGGTTATACAACATAAATATGTACAGAACAATGGGTGTACACACACCCTATCCCTATATAGGGTACAAGACAGAGATCAAACAAAAGAACTCTTCTAGTCTTCATCTGCAGCCCATGACCACTCCAGCACACTCAGCTAGACCTCCTGCCCTGTGGTAGCTCCTCTCCTCTAAAAGCACTTGAAAACCATAACCCACAACAGGGGTGAGATAAACATCTCAGTAAACTCAGGGTTCTGGGAGATCCTCCTTTACCCTGGTTCACCCCCAAGTACAGACACATAAACAAATCATAACAAAGCCTAGGACTTCATCCCGGCTATCACACATTCCCATCTATCTGGGTACTAACTGGATGCTATCAGCATCAGAGGTATCCCAACTCATACTGGCTCTCAAGCCATCTCAGACTCGTCTCACAGAGGTACCTTAACATAAGTGTCAACCACTGGACACTTTCCATACGAGAGAGGCACCGCCTCATCCACTGAAACAAGTATTGCCTGAGTCATCTACTCAGGACTTAACTCATCCAGATATGGCTCATCTAAAAGGCCTTAGGCTCTAATCCCCTCGGGATGCCCTCTCTTAGAGATACAACATATCTGTACACCACCTGGCCTGGGAAAGAATGTAACGCCTCTCTTTACCCTCTCATGCTTGATTGATTTTAGTTAAAAACTCATGTCCACTTTGTATTAAAATGATCTTAGTTGTAAAATTTTCACGAAAATTCTTTTTTTTTTTTGCTTTGCTTGCTAATGATTCCTTTGTAACATAAACGATTTTCCTCACCACGGTTTATACAAATGCAGTGCATTAACACAAATTAGAATATAACAGTCCATGTTACATGTCCATAATTAAACAGTCCAAATACATATCACAGGTCATAAAATAAAATTACAACATCTGTAGCCCAAATCCATGCACAT
>PYAF01001063.1:22288-41832 GCA_007407185.1 Glycine tomentella
GCTTTCAAAGGGTTTCTATCAAGATTAAAGGTCATAGGGAGGTGTTTAGGCTAGTATATAAGGTCCTAGAAAGCTTGGACTGCCATTAATGGAGGTTTGAAGGTCCAAGGAAGAAGAAAGTGCCTTTCCCTTCCATTTTCCGCGTTTTGACCCTTATATACTGCCCCTGACCGACATGCGGCGCCCTTGGCGCCACCTTCGCGCTGATGGCGCCAGCTTTCAGTGCATCTGGCGCCCCTGGCGCCACTCCGGCGCTCTTGGCGCCAACTTTCAGCACCTGTGGCGCTCTTGGCGCCACACCGGCGCTCCTGGTGCCAACTTCCAGCACCTGTGGCGCTCATGGAGCCACTCTGGCGCTCTTGGCGCCAGTTTCCAGTACCTGTGGCGCTCTTGGCGCCACTCTGGCGCTCTTGGCGCCACATGTAGAATTAGCCTATGTACTCCCGGTAGTACATAGGCTTGTTGGAGCGATACCTTCTGTTCGGCTTAATTCTCCTATTTTCACCTGCTAACCATCAATTTTAGACTAAAACACCTCATGAAGGCACAGAAATGAGGGTCCTTACAATTGCCACCTAAATGTTATTGGTTTGAACCCACCATACCTTTTATTCCTTTTTCTAGTCTATTTGAACCCACCAACTTTTATTCCTTTTATTCCTATAATCTGTTAATGTTTAGCCCCCCAAATGTGATAGAAGCTTTTAAGGGTTTAAATAAACAATTAAATCCTTCAATTGAGCTTAGCGATTTTATGACTGTGATACCACAATTTGCCACCAATGATGGTCAACAAATGCACATGGGTAATGCAGTTGCTTCTAATTCAAAACATGAAATTGAAGATCATCCTTCTGAATCAAGGGAGCCAATCTATTAAGGTGCGAGCTGCTATTGTTACAAAGGTAACGACCTCTCTCAGTTCTGTTTTAACCTGAAAATTTTCATAGTGATTTGAAATATATACACTTATCTATATTTAATTTAATCAGGGAGTAGATATTGACCGCATTCTAGGTGAGATAGTCCATAGTAAATCCATGACAGCACCAATTGATTATGTTCTGTGTATAGGACATTTTCTGACAAAGGTGAATTAAATCTTCATTTGATATTTGTTGTTGTTTTGTGAATTACTTTTATTATCTTGGTGGTGTAATGAGAAGTTGTGTTTGATTTAATGTTCTTTTGAGCATGCAAGACTGGTTAGGCATTTGATATGGACTTGAACAAACTTAGCTACATCGTATATTTCCAGGTTAGCTTCTATGGTCAATCTTTGGGGAACTCAATCTTAGAATTCAATTTTTTTTACAGGGGATGCCATATAGTTTGTTCATGTTGTTTAATTTGTTTAGTAAAATGCATTTATTTTCCTTCTGGAATTTAAAGCGATTTAGAATCTCTGCTTTTATTTGGTTCAACAAATTTAGCTCTTTTTATTTACATATCAGTTTGATCCCCTTCTTTCCTTGGTGTAGGAGTAGGACCACTCTGAACTTGATGTAATAAACTGTTTGTTAACAGTCGTGTTTCTTTGTCCCATGTATAGTCTTCAAGTTCTGAGCTGTAGTTTATTATAGGATTCAATTTATTTCAGTTGTGTTATCCTGAAAAGGTGCACTGTGGATGTTTGATTCCTGCTAATATTCACATTTTTGTTTTCAAAGTGAAAGGGTAGTAATCCTAGAGCAATTTGGGACTAATACTGGTTTACACAACCAAGTCTTTTGAACCTGACATCTTGTTACTCTTGCAGCTGCTTGTATGACATGGGAGTTGGCAGAGTCAGGAGATAAAAACTTCCAATTATAAATGGAGCTGATTTGGTGCCTGCATTCTTAGCTGCTTCTGTAGATGACTTGCATTTTGAGGTTGTGATCCTTTGCATTGCATATTGGAAAATACTGTTGTAGTCTTGATTTATTGACCAATATTGGTAAAATTGGTAAGCCTCAACCCTCTATGCCCATGTGTCTTCTATTTTGAGCACTTTCACCTTTTAGCTGATGATTTGTGTTAAAGTAGTACTACTTTTTTGGCCTCTGCAATTTTGCTAACACATTCTTATAATGTGGTACCAGGTGTGAGATAGAATCCCTAGATGAGTTGTTTTTTCTTGTCTTTGTGACAAAGTAGAATGTTGCTTAGCACACCCTCATAAGCATGAGCACTTTCTTTTCAGTTTTGGTTTTGTTTCTAACGTGGCTATCTTCATTCCATGACAACTCTGGATGCAGAAAATGGTGGCTTTTGAATCATTTGAGTAGCTTCAGAGATTTCTGCTTCATTTTTTCCTCATAAATTTTTGGAAGTCCCTATCACAATAGAGATTGGAGTGTGAATAACTATATTGCCCTTGGAATTGACAAAGAATTCCAATGTTATGTATCTGTTTGGTTTTGGATTGGACAATGACTAAGATTGATAACACAACTTGATGAGTATGATTTTTTTAATTATGTTATATACATTCATTTACATTTAATATAATGTTGCATGGTATTTTATTTAATTTTGTGTTAAATTATATTTACGGTGTTAAGCTGAATTTCAAATTTTAGTGTACTAACAATTTGGTTTTTTATTTATTTTATAGAATAAAATCCCTTAAATGTGGTGTATTTTTTTTAATTCATTTGGTAGTATATCTAGAAACCAATTTCGAAAAAAAAAGAAAGGAGATGCGTTTACAAAAAAAGTAATTAACAAAATACGGAAACAAAGACGGTTCTCCAAAAAACCGTCTTTGTATGATCACCTACAAAGACGGTTTTGGTAGAAACCGTCTTCTTATCTTCGTTTGCAAAAAAAAATTAAGAAAATAAAGAAACAAAGACGGTTGTTCCCAAAACCGTCTTCGTAAGTGGACAAACAAAGACGGTTTTCGGAATAATCGTCTTCTTAACTTAGTTTTTTAATAAAAAAATTAAAAATACAGAAACAAAGACGGTTCTCCAGAAAACTGTCTTTGTATGGTTACCTACAAAGACGGTTTTGGTAAAAACCGTCTTCTTATCTTCGTTTGCAAAAAAAAATTAAGAAAATAAAGAAACAAAGACGGTTGTTCCCAAAACCGTCTTTGTATGTGCACATACAAAGACGGTTTTGGGAACAACCGTCTTTGTTTCTTTGACAAAAAAATAAAAATTATATATATGAAGACTGTTTTCACAACCGTCGTCGAAAGTCCCGAGTTACAATGACACCCGCAACAAAGACGGTTCTAGAACCGTCGTCGTTTGGGATCTAGAACCGTCATTGTATGTGCCGCCTGTAGTAGTGAAGGATACAACACATACAAAATATAGAATAAGAAATACAAAACCTGACATACCAATAAACCCTTCTACGTACATTGACATTGATACTTCAGAGCTATAAAAGTGATCTTCATAATAAAAATTTACAAATCAACCACATTACATCATTTAACCTGCAAAAATACTACTAGTGTATTTAGGAACTCGTTGTAAATAGAGGAATCAAATTTGAAAAGTAAAACCTATAACTATTAACTTTTAAAAATCACATCCAAAACACAAAAACCAATACATCTAAAACATGAAACTAGACACATGCTATGTATGGTATATATCTAGCATAACATAAATTTTTTTGCTTTTACCGCTATAAGAGGTTGCCTGTTATTAAAAGAGGAAAGAGGATCTTGTGGAAACTCCAATATCATTGTTTAGGTTTTTAATCGGGAGAGTGCACCTTTTGAAATTTCAATGCTCAAGTCAATATCTAGCATAATAACAACTGTGTATGAAATATTGAACGTAGTTAAAGAAGAGTTGTGATGGCATATATAGGCATCGACGAGGTGACATGTTTGGAGATTAAATGATGTCATCGGTTAACAAGAATATTTGATGTTAACATCAGTTACAAGAATATTTGATGTTAAATTACTCGCAGTGGCATTTCCTTAAATAAATGGATTTTGTTAACATCAATTTTTTGAACAACCGATGTTACTGGCAAAAAGTCAACATCGATTTTCCAAGAAACTCAACATCGATTTTCCAAAAATCGATGTTGATGGTAAAATGTTAACATCGGTTTTTAGAAAACCAATGTTAAGTTTCTACTAGTAACATCGGTTTTTGGAAAATCGATGTTGTGGAATTCGTGAATAACATCGATTTTATTTAAAAACCGATGTTGTTGGGTCTTTTATAATAAAAACTTTGGCGCCCAAACCCTTTGTGACTCTCACTCTCGCGACGCTAAAACTCTCGGTCTCGCTCTCTCACTCTTGCTCTCGGGGCGTTGAAACTCTCGATCTCGCTCGCGGTGTCACTCTGAGCTCACTATTGGCACTGTCATTCTCGGTGTCAATCTCGCTCTCACTCTCGCACTCGATCTCACTCACAACTCTCCTAGTAGTGACTAGTTTATGAAAGGTTAGCATTTCTTCTCTTGAAATCCTTTGCTTTATGTTAAAAGCAATTTTAGGATAAATGCTTTATTGGGTGAACGATGAAAGGTGGTGGTGGTGGTGTTAGGGTGATTGTTTTGTTGCTTTGAATCATGTGAAAATTGATTGAAATAGCTAGAGATGTATAAACTAGAGAAACGTGAAAGGTCACAAAAAAAGGTCAAAAAACCAAACTTAGTCACTACACCACCAACAACTGTTGCACCCTTTCTCAACGTAGTTTCACCCTTGAGAACAAAAGAAAAACCCCAAACTTTTCCTTTTCCTGTTTGCAACAATATTTTGACGAAATATTGTAATGCCTTCTTGGAGCTATTTTGATTTCTAAAATTATTTCACTACTTGTTGCACTATCAGGAATTCATTTGATACGGATTTCACTCTTGTTATGTAACCACCTTTTAATGCATTACTATACCTTTTTTTCTTGTAATATGGCAATAATCATGCGCTTCTCGAAAGGGAAAAAATCCAAATGCTTCGTAGTTGATTTTTGACCAATTCAAATCCACGTGATACAAGTTTTGAAATATTGGTGACTTTTTTTCTTCTTTTTATGTTGACATGGAAGAAATTACTATTTTTATATTTACATTTACATGTCTATGTACATTGTTTATACTTGATATGTCCGATAAAATAGAAAATTAAAACCATTGTTATGAAAACAATCCTGCAAAACTAAAAACGATCCAAAATATATAGCTTGATTCTGTTTAAATAAATACCCTAAGCTACCATTTTCATAGACCCAAGGACCAATGCAAATTAGCTAACTATCAGAATATTAAACCTAATCTCAAAAGACCTTGAATGGTTATGTTACAGACATGCAAATAAAGCTAAAGGGGAATGAAACATTAACAAAGCATTAACCAACAATAAATTAATTATTTCACACGGTTAATTAACTATTAGTATATCTTAGACCTCCACACTAGTATTATTCATTCAACTGTGTTTTCATCTATGAAGTTAGTCCTAAAGAAGCATGAACAAGACAAATAGTGACCAAATATATTATAAGCATTAGAAAAACGAATTAACAAGTTAAAAAACAAGCTCGTTGTTGAGAAAAGTTGAAGCATGAAAACCAAACACAAACACAGTCAGAAATGAAATGAAATGGTTTGTTAGATGAGATTCAAAACTAAACAAATAATTAATATGACGATATGATACCACCAATTAATAGAGCATCTTCTGTCTCTCCCCACTCCCATAGCCGACGATGAATAGCTCGGGGATTGAATTAGGGAGCAAGCTCACTAGTCACGCTTTCCTCATGCCAAAGTATTAGGATACATGTTCTCCTTCAAATCAAATGACTCTTTGTTTCTCAATGTTAATATTAGTATACATGTTAATTGAATTTTCATTATTAATCATTAAGTTTTTCTCATGCCAACCTACTATTTATTTGGTTAAAATTTAATTTTTGTCTCATTATTTTTTCAAATCTATGATTTTAGTCTCCCTATTTGTTGGTACTTTTCCTTCCTGTTTGCATCGTCTTCATGACATTCATTGTTGGAGATTGTCGGTGACCATCATCACAGGTGATAAGTGCCATATTTTAGTTATTTTCAAAATTATAATGTTAACACTTGTCTTTTGATTTCAATAGTTTTCTTATAAATTTCCATTAATTCTAGTTCTTTTATATTTTGTACATTTATAAATGTTGTTTAAATTTGGAAGATTCATCTATAAAATTCTGATGTTTCGATAGGTATTTGTTGGATCTAGAAACCAACCTAAGATGAAGAGAAAAATGGTCATTTTTACATAATTCTAGAGTGCAATTCACCCAGGCTAGCAATCAGCTTGCTTGGGCTAATGAGATTACTTCTTCCTAAAGTAATCAACTCACTTGGGCTAGTTGCAGCTCACCTGGACGAGTGATCTTACTTCAGTCAGAAGTAACCAAGTCGCCTGGGCGAGTACAGCTGTCCTTGGCGAGTTGGTCTTGCACTTCTTGGACCATTTTCTTTATAAATCCATGAAAATGAGAGGCAAGAAGGAACTAGTAGAGAGAGGAATGAAAAGGACACTCAAAAAGAGGAGAGAGAAGAGAGAAAAAGAGAGTGGATCTTGCAGAAAAAACCGTGGATCGCTTCCTTCGTCTTGTCTTCTATTGACCTTCTGCTCTACACAATGATCGGCTTGTAAAGAAAATAAATATCTCACACTTAACCAAGAGGAGGGTGAATTGGTTAAACCTTGATAAATTAAAATTTCTTTAATCAAAATTAGAGTTCCTAGGATCTTTATCACTTTTCAAAACCAAGAAACCTTATTCAATCAAGTAGCTCAGCCCTAAGAAATTCAATGGATCAAAATTGACTTTGTTGGTCAAGCAATTTAATCAAGAACACAATGAATATAAGAGTTAAGAAATAGAAAAGCAAAACACAAATAGATTTATACTAGTTCACTTCAACACTAGAAGCTACATCTAGTTTTCTTCCAACCAACACTAGGTTAGAGTTTCACTATTATAATTTTCAGTTCTTACAATCAATTACAATGTCTCCCTTTACCAACCCTCAATAAAGAACAGAAATCTAAAACCTTATTAGATTCTAAGAGACAAGAACCTGAGAACACTACTCAGTTCTTTCACCTAGAGAACCCCTTCTCTAGTTTCAAGCAAGAACCCAATTACAATAGCTAAATTACAAAGAAAATCCAAAATGAAAATTACAACTAGATTAAGGAGAGAAACATCCTGATGATCCAATGATGCAATGCAAAATGAAGTTACCAGATCAGATTGAATGATTACAAATCAAATAGCATAGCTTTCCTTAATCTTGAAAGGGCTTCAAGCTCCAAGAATGATTCAAACACTCATGATCAAAGCACAATGGAGCAAGGAATGATTAAACCCTTAGAAAACACTTAAGAATGCTCAGAGGACTGTTTAAGCTCAGAAAATACGTATGGGTAATGTTCCACAAAGTTAGAAAAGCAGCTGAGCATCAGTCCTATTTATAACAAACTTTTGTAACTGCCTATAATCGATTAAATGCACCTAATAATCGACTAAATAAACCTTGTAATCGATTAAAATGTTCAACATAGTTTCTGGGCATGAGCAACGAGCAAAATAATCGATTATTCCGTCCTGTAATTGATTAAGACAGGAAACTCCAAAATATCAAAATGCACTATGTAATCGATTATAAACTTTGGTAATCGATTAAAGCAGGAGTCTTTAAAAACTTGAATGAATTATGTAATCAATTACGATATGTGGTAATCAATTGAACCAGCAAGACTTGTAAGCATTAACATACAGTGTAATCGATTACGAAATGTGGTAATCGATTAAAGCAGGAAGATGGCTTTTCCAATTAAGCCTATGTAATCGATTACAATACCTTGGTAATCGATTATCCCAGCATTACTTAAAATCATATATAGCTATATAATCGATTACTACCCATTAATAATCGTTTATCATGTTCAACAAGGCAGTTTATATGAAAACAAAGGTCAAATAATCGATTATCCCGATAGGTAATCGATTACATTGTTCTTGAAAGCTGTTCTAGAATAGACTAAGAACAAAATAATCAACTAAATGAAGTATGTAATCGATTAAACCAGTAGAAAATGTATTTTTCCAAAACCCTTTGAATCAAATAAAAAGCTTAGTCAAATAACTAAAGCCTTGTGATTTTCATGAACCTAATTAATTTAATTATAGATTAATATGAATGCAATGAACTTGGATCACCAGAATTACTTTTCTCTTACACATTTCACACTAATTAATCTTCAAGGCTTCCATTGCATGATAAAGCTCAAAACCAATGTTTGAATCACAATTTCTTTGCATTCTTTAAGTAGCTCCCCCTGAATCCAACACGACTAGTTTCTCAAAAAGATTGGATGTAATCTTCGTACCTTATGTATCTTTTTTGATTTTTTTCGTAATGTATGATTCTACTTGATCTCTAGTTTAATGAAATTGGATTCTAAGTTTGACTATAAAGTGCTCTTAGAATTTGAACGGGATGATTTTACTCTTTATGTTACGTTGCTAGGAATAGAGCACATCATTTTGATTGCAAATAGCACGAATTTATGATTGTAATGCTAGGATATTTATTTCATATGCGAGGAATCAATATTTGGTAAATATCCTTAGGATTCTCGAATGCGAGGGATCGATTCAGGGTGAATTAATATGTGCATCAGTAATGTTAGAAAGTGATTCATATGTATTAATATTAATTGGTTACTGAGGGTATGAACGATGAAATTCAATCCTACATTTCTCTTGAACTAATTAAATTCATTTTAACTATTTTCGTAATTTTTTGTATTTCTGATGCACTAATTCTGTTATTTTTGTATTTTCATTAATTTCGTAATTCCATTTTTTCCATAAACCCATGATATTTCGATCAACTTTATTGTACATAACTATTAACTGTTACTTTTTATATGGAAAAATTGTGTAGCTCAAGTCCCTGTGGAGACGATCTCTTTATAAATTCTGTAACCTGGGACGACATTGGTACACTTGCCAAGTCTAACAACAGGTACGAATGTCTTTCATACTCTTCTCAGACTATTTTTGTTATGAATATTTTATAACTTGTATTATGTAATTAATAACTATTATTTTATATACAAGTTATGTTCATTATGGGTGAACCTTAGTTTTGCGTTTAAGATTCAATACAATGATTCTCTCGGGCAATTTGGATTAATCATTTTATTGAATCTTGAATTGTCTGTTTGGAATAGTCATTTTTTTATAGTAGATTCATATGTATAGGTTAAGTCTTTTTTCTTAAATTTGATGAAATCTCGGTATAGTGCATTTCACTTTGTACTCCGAGTGCATACATGATTGTGGAGGAATTCATCTCACTGCTTTGATGTTGTGTACTTGGAGATCAATGCGAAATGCTACCGAAATTTCGTCAAATTTAAGAAAAGAGACTTAACCTTTACGTATGAATCTACTATAAAAAAAATGTCTTCCTTAATGGGATAGGATCACACCTTTGACGAAAAAAGTGAGGTTTTCATGCATGGAATAAATTTGTGAGTATCACAGAGTTATTAATTAGATGGATCAAAGTTTGATAACTGCAATTCGCATGAGCCCAATGTATGAGGAAGGCGTTGAACAGTTCTTGGAATTTGCCTCCAAAAGAAGTCGAATGGATGACGATGGAAAATATTTTTGTCCTTATATAAACTATTTGAATGGGAGACGACAAGTATTAGATGACATACGAGAACATATTCTATGTGATAGGGGATTAAGATGAACTAAACGACATGGATATGGCATGGTGAATTGACAAACATGCAGAAGGGGTCCCAAACTGAACCGATTGATGTAGAAATGGGAGATCGATTAAAGGATATGATTCGTGATCTTGGACAAGAGTCTTTTCAGCAAGCACATGCCCCTATGTATGATACATTGGAAAGTGATTCGAAGAAACCTTTGTATCTGGGGTGCAAGAAGTCTTTGACACTGTTGTCAGCGGTGTCAAGTCTAGTTAATGTCAAGGCCACTACTTGTAACGACCTGCCTCGTTGCTACGGCATCACAAACTCTTGTCGTGTAAATTTCAAATTTTAATGAAAACTTCATTAATCTGATTATGAAAATGGTAGTAAGTTTTTCGCAATAATACAATCATCATACACATGATACAACTACAACAATTGAATACATTTGTATACATATACTATATCAGTACTCATGATTCACATGTTTAGAACTTAATTTAGTTTTACATGTAATTACAATTAAAAATATACATGTCTACAAAAAGGATTAAGGGACTAACTATGAAAGAGTTAATTAACAAAACATAACTCTTCCAAAAAGAGTTCCAACGTCATCACGTTGGCTTGGCGGCTCCAACAAAAAGAAAATCTCTCTCCAAGCTCACCTACTACTGCTCATCTGCTCTCACGAACGAAAGTTCGCGATCATCACAGGTACCAACCACACGGTACAACAAATGTAAGGGTGAGTTTATTATTGTAAGGACCCTCATTCTTGGCGCCTAACCCCTCGCGACAGGATTCACATCAGAAAACCCTGTTAAGGGTGTGGCGCTGATGGCGCCAGGGCTGGTGCTGATGGCGCCAGACCCACTGGAAAGTGGCGCCTGGAGCGCCAGATCCACGCTAATGGCGCCATGATCTCTGGAATGTGGCGCCAGGGGGCGCCAGGATCTCTGGAGGTCCACGCCAAGGGCGCCAGATTTCCCAGTCGGCGCTGGTGGCGCCAGATGTGGCGCTGAGGGCGCCAGAGTCTCTGGAAGCTGGCGCTGGAGGCGCGGGAGTGGCGCTGGGGGCGCCACAGGTTCTGGTTGTTGGTGCTAAGAGTGCCAGAGTGGTGCCAAGAGCGCCGCATGTCGGTTAGGGGCAGTATTTAAGGGTCAAACTGCGAATTTCTTGGCCATTTCTTCTTCTTCTTCCTCCACGAGCTGACCTCCATTGTTAAGTGAACCAAGCTCCTTGATGCTTTGTTTCTTCACCAAATCATTTCCTTAATCCATCAAACTTGTAAGAATTATCTAGAAAGCTTAAATCCTTCATTTTCTGCTCTTGAAAAACCCCTTTGAGTGAGGAGTGATTTCTCAGAGAAAACACTCAGAGAACTTGAGATTGGCGAGGACCCACGACGTATAAAGGACGATAGAGCTTGAGGAAGCTGTCCTGAGGTCTTTTGAGTCGTCACTGAGGTAAGATACTCAAGTTTCTCCGTTTAATTTTGATCCTAGGGGTTTCTATGAATAGTGACCCATATGAGCTGGGGTTAGAATTAGCCCAGGGTCCTGTAGAGAAACTTGTTTAGAGCGAGGAATAGATGAAGGATTAACTTTCAGTTTTTGATTCTGATGACTTTGGAATTTGGCCCTGTGTTGCTTGTGTGGCCTGTGTAATGGTCACTTATGATTATTTGTTGCTATACCAAGGCCTTAGTTAGGTTTATGTTGAGCTTAAGAGGCTAGTTGAATGAGACTTTGAGTGGAACTCAGTCCATTCTGATGATAATTGAGTTTAAGGCTGAGAACAACTAGACCATGTGTGTATACTCTGAGTCTAGGATGATTCAGATGGCTTGTATGCAGCCTGATGGACCTTGAGTGGTCTGAGAGCAGCCTAGTGTAGGCTGAGCTGGTTTAAAACCCTAGGATAGGGAATGCTGCTATAATATATATTGTGACTTGTATGTGGTCTGGTTTTAATATGAAATTACTTATGCCTTGATTAGGCATTGATTCTGAAGACTGTTGGTGGCGAGAGCTACAGACCTGGGAAGGAACTAAGAGCTGAGACCTTACAAGGTAAGTTCAGTTGTTCTGGGGAATGAATTCCCGTTTTGGTTGCACACCACACTCCGGGGGAGTGTTGGTCATGATTCATACTGCATACATTGGCTATGGCATTGTTTATGATGATTTATTTGTATTTGCATTAGATATATGCATGCGGTGATTGAGATATCTGTTGGCCAATAGATAAATACCGGCGTTGAGGAGCTCCGCCGTGTATTCTGGGCGTTGAGGAGCTCCGCCCGTGGCATTGAGGAGCTCTGCCACATCATGACAGGTACTGACGTTGAGGAGCTCCATCAGGGCATTGAGGAGCTATGCCACCTGTCATGTGATGATATTATGTTGTTGATTTGATATGATGAGGCCAAAGGGCCAGGCCAGTGGGCCATGTGTGATATGTTTGTCTGTTATGTGTTATGAATCTGTGGGCCAGGGTGGGAATGATTTCCCTAGGACCCTGAGCTTACTGAGATTTGTTATCTCACCCCGTGTAGGACTTACATGATTTCAGGTGATATTTCTGGAAGAGAAGATCAGTCTTAGGGCAAGAGGCCCAGTTGAGACTAGGCTGCTTGACTGAGGAGCGACAAGGAGAGCTTGAAGGCTCTGTTTTGATTCCATTTTGATGTATAGTTTTGTATACCCTCATGGAGGGCTGATATTCTTTTGTATCACCACGGGATGTGTGGTGTGGACTTTGATGTATATATGTACAGAACTATGATATGATATGAGATGTGATTTTTTTTTCCTTGAGTACAAATGTGTACACTTGATTATCTGCCTGTATGCTTAAATTATCTGTCTTTATGATGTTTGATATAAGAAACTGGATTAGCAGGGGCATGTTATATGATTTGTGTGTGTTATCTGATGTATTTGTTATTCCAACATAATGTATCAAGAAAAGTGATTCTGTGCTTCCGCTAAGTTTTATAAACTGTGTTTTATGCGCTAATCTTATTAATGATAACACGTCGGAGGCCTACGGGGTGTTACAATTATATAAAACCAACAAGCATCAGATAACAACCATTGGAAAGGAAACAACATTAACAACCACTATCATTACCACAAGTTCATCAGTCCAATACACACTCGACAAAGCCATTATTCCATTACACATTCAACAAAACAATCATCCAATGCATTCCACAACTCAAACAATCGTGTTCAGAATGATGTATGCATCTGACTCGTCACTTAGCATGCAATGTGGTACCATCCTCATGAAAATAACCTCTCTTAGGAAAATGATGTAGTAGCTCGTCGAGGTCACCTTGTCGTGCATCGGTTGCTCCCCCCATGGTGATCAGCCCTGAGTCACAAGAGAGTTCGAAACAGAATGATATGCCCCCTAGTTCCTGCGTTTCAGCCCATAGAAACTCACAGGTACTTACTGCCACCATTCTATTTCCATCAATGCAAATACGAAGTATGAAACATGGGCATCATCAATGCATCACCTGACTAGGAACAAATCCTTCCTCGCAAGGGTAACCCGTCATGCACCCTCCATGTACATACATAACACACCAATATGGGCTCACCGATACATTGACCATGGATAGATAGGGACCAAAATTTTAAACAATCCCTTTCTCTCTAGGATGTTTAAAATTCGTAAACCCACCCTCGCAAGGTTATCCGATCGGTCAATGTACCCCACGTGGACATACACAATATACAACCATAGGTACCATCAATGCATTGACTATGGATAGCTAGGGATCGGAATTTTAAACAATCTCTTTCTCTTTAGAATGCTTAAAATTCGTAAACCTACCCTCGCAAGGTTATTCAATCAGGCACCCCCATGGTATTCATGTGTATCCACATCACACATTTCAATATAATCATTATACATATTAAACTCAACTCATTTCAACATCAACAATCAATTCATCATCATCTCATTTAAGCATCACAAACCACATAAACATCGTCTCATTTCATTCACAATCCATATTACCACAATACTAGTACATTAGGAAAATTCTAAATTAAAGAAGAGGACTACAATATAGAAAACACACTCTTATGCCCATTTAAAAATTTAATAAAGAATTAAATAGGAAAACATATTATAAAATTTTGGGCAGAGTCTCATCTATAATTAAGACTTTTCCCAAAAATCCAATCAATTACAACAACATCATTGATAGTTTTATCCATCAATAATAATTTCACCACATCCCATTAGTTAAAAACATCATTTGTCTTGAAAACAAGCACACAAACTGGGACAAACACACATCAATCATAAATACATCGCATCCCATTAGTTAAAAACTTAGTTTTTCTTGAAAAATAGAATTTGGTGGCTATGCTTTGGTGTGGTGGAACCAAATTTTAATGGACATAGAGAGTTGAGGAGAGAAAGAATACATGGCTGGAATGACTTGAAAAGATTCTTTAGAGAAAGATTTGTTCCCACTTATTATGCAAGAGAAGTCCACAACAAGCTCCAAAGACATTTCCAAGGCTATAAGAGTGTAGATGACTACTATAAAGAGATGGAATTGAGATAATGAGGGCTGGAATTATAGAGGTCCAAGAAGCAACAATGGCTAGGTTCCTTCATGGCTTGAATAGATAAATTCAAGATGTGATGGAGCTACATTCTTATGCAACAATTGAGGAGCTAGTTCACAAAGCTCAAAGGGTGGAGCAACAACTAAAAGAAGAAAAGCTTCCTTTTCCAAGACCAATGGGGCTGCAATTTGCAGTTGGAAGGCGAAGCCTAAAAGGGAGGTTTCTCATGTGAAAAATAAAGAAGAAAAGGTGGAGAGCTCAAGCAAGAAAATTGTGGACCCAACTCCAACAAGATCAAGCAATATCAAGTGTATTAAGTGTCTTGGCAAGGGTCACATTGCTTCCCAGTGTCCCAACAAGAGAACTATGATTTTGCTTGAGGATGGAGGCATAAAGAGTGAGTCTTCAAGTGACTCAAATAGTTCTTCAAGTGAAGAGGAAGAAGAACTCAGACTAGTGGAGGCCGAAGAGGGTGATCTATTGATGGTAAGGAGAATGTTGAGCAATTTTTGCCTAGAAAAAGAGGAGACTCAAAAAATATTTTTCACACAAGGTGCTTAGTTGAAAAGAAAGTTTGCTCACTTATTGTTGATGGGGGAAGCTGCACCAATGTGGCTAGTACAAGACTTATGGAGAAATTACACTTGCCAACCACAAAGCATCCAAGGCCATACAAGCTACAATGGCTTAGGGAAAGTGGAGAAGTGGTGGTAAATTCTCAAGTGTTCATTCCTTTTTCTATTAATGCTTATAATGATAATGTTCTTTGTGATATTGTACCTATGGAGGCTGGTCATATCCTTCTTGGTAGGTCATGGCAATATCATAGAAAAATGATACATAATGGCATGGAGAACACTTTTGAGTTTGAGCACTTAGGCAAGAAAACTATTTTGAGGCCTTTGACTCCTAGACAAGTGTGTGAGGATCAAGTGAGAATGAAGGAGAAAAGAATTGAGGAGTTGAAAAAAAATACTGCAATTGAAAAAATTCTGCACAAAAAAAGGCAAAGAAAGTGAGCTTCGAAAGAGAAAAACTAATGGGAAGCAAAGAAAAGAGAAAGAAAATGTGAGCAAAAAAATTCATGAGATTAAAGAGAGCTTGTTCTTGAGTGAAAAGAAAATCAAGAGAGTGTTATTGGCATAACAACCTCTTTATTTTATGCTTCCTGACTCTCTTTGTTTACATTTTGAAAAAGAAGGTGAAAAATTGCCCAAAGCTATGCAATCACTTTTAGAGGAATATCAAGATGTTTTTCCAAAAGAGGTGCCTAATGGCTTGCCTCCTTTGAGAGACATAGAGCACCAAATTAACTTGATTACAAGTTTTTCACTCCCAAATAAGCCAGCATATAAGACTTCCCCCATGGAAGCTGTAACGCCTGGCCACTTGCAGGATCAACGACTATCCCTACATACCAACACAAGACTTTTCAGTGTGCTTTGTCCTCACTCACACACTTCCTGAGAAACTTTCCAGGAGGTCACCCATCCCAAGATTGCTCCAAGTCAAGCACGCTTAACTATGGAGTTCTTATGTTATGGGCTACCGAAAAGTAGATGCAACTTGTTGGTATAGGTAGTACCTATTAAATCCTTTAAGTTATCCTCAACTGTACAATCTCATACCTGCACAGCCTCTGGATCCCTCTCGTTCGGGTGTGTTTTGATTCATTCATGTGCCTCTCCTGCTGGAAGTCTGCCAGGAGCCGCTCCTTGTCCGTGCCTCACTGCACCGGCGATCACTCCCCGCCCTCGTCAGCGCCCGGGATGTTACAAAAGCAAAGGAGATCCAAACACAAATGGAAAAGTTACTTGACAAAGGGTGGATCCGTGAGAGCATGAGCTTCTATGCTATGCCTATTATTCTTGTGGCTAAGAAGGAGGGAACTTGGAGAATGTGCACAGATTGTAGGGCAATCAACAACATCATCATAAGGTATAGACATACCATCCCTAGACTTAATGATCTTTTATATGAATTGTATGGTGCTACTATTTTCTCTAAAATTGATCTTAAGAGTGGTTATCATCAAATAAGGATAAGGGAAGGGGATGAATGAAAAATGGCTTTCAAAACAAAATTTGGGCTTTATGAATGGTTAGTTATGCCTTTTGGTTTGACTAATGCACCAAGTACCTTTATGAGACTTATGAATCATGTTCTTAGACACTATAATAACCCTGAGTCCTGACGCGGACGGTGCGAGCATCTACGCGGATAGCTTTGGTTTTCTGTAGAAACCAGTGCAGATGTGTGGTGCGGATGGCGCCAGTGTCGCGCGATCAGCTCCGTGCCAACTGGGAACTGGTGCGAGTGGCGCCAGGTTCATGCGATCAGCGCCGCGCTATCTAGATGTTGGCACGAGTGGCGCCGGATTGGCGCGAGTAGCGCCACAGTTATGAAGGCTGGCGCGGAGGGCGCCATTGTTTCTGGAGGTTGGCGCGGATGGCGCCAGTAATGGCGCGGATGGTGCCATGGGCCCTGGAAGTTGGCGCGATCGGCGCGGCAGGTCGGCCAGGTCCAGTATAAAAGGGGCATTTTACGAAATGTTCGGCCATTTCCTTTCTTCTTCTTCTTCCAGCGCCCAGAACTACATGGGAGAGTTTCCCAAGCTCCTTGAACCTTGTTTTGTGACCCATATCACTTCCTTTACCCTCTAATCATGAGGAAAACCAGTTGTGATCCATAATCCTTTATCTCTTTCTCTTATAAACCCCTTAATTTGAGAATCCCTTTCTCAAGGGAAATCCTTTGAACTCGAGTTTGGCAAGGAATGACGTCGATTCTTGGACACCTGAGCTAGGGGAAGCTGTCCACGAGCTTTTCTTTTCGCCATTGAGGTAAGAAACTCGAGTTTCTCTGATTGATTTTGATTTGGGGTATTGAGTGAATAGTGACCCACTTGAACTGGGGCTAGAATTAGCCATGGGTCCTGTAGAAAAGTGTGCTTAGAACGGTTTAGTGATGAAGGATTAGCTCTTAGATGTTTGTTTGGTGAACTTTGGTTTTGGCTCTATGTTTATGGATGTGTGGCTTGTGTGGAGTCACTTGATGATATTGAGACATGCAAGAGCCTTGTTGATGGTTTTGATGTGCCTGAGAGGCCATGTGAACAGTGTCTTGTATATGGACTGAACCGTTCAACCTATATTGGAATTCTTGAGCTTTTGGTCTGGAAAGAGCTTTGAGCTCATTGTGATCAACTTGCATTGAGTCTGTGGTGACTCTGTAACACCCCAAAATTTTGGAACTACAATAAGTTGTAATCTGTATTCAAATTACTCAGGTAAAATGTTAATCAGAGGCAGAACAAAGATTTGGGGGAAATGACGAAATACCCCTGGATATTTTGGTAAATGACCAAAATACCCCTAGGTAGTTTAGCCAGATATTTTAAAGAGGAAATCTTATAAATACCCTTGGATGTTTTGAAAACGACCAAGAATATCTCTAGGGTAACAATTTCAGAGATATCTTGAACATTTTTGGAAATGACGATTTTACCCCTAGGGTGAGGGATAAGATTACTAAAATGCCCCTAGGTTAAAATTGACCAAGATGACCTCAGAAATTTGTGGGAACCTGAATATAGGATACAATACTTTTAGATAACAAATTATCAGCAAGATTGAAGGCAGAGACCCTAAAATAGAATTTCTACGAATTTTGGAAGATAGGTTAAAAAGAGTTTAATGTAGACTAACTCGGACATCCGAAAATTATAAAAAGAGGATGGACATAATCTATGGAATTTTCTCTTAATAATGAGAGGAATAGGTTTCCTAAATAAGTTCATTTAGTAATTTTGATAATTACAGGCAAAGATGGACCAATAGGAAGCAAGAAAAACCAATTAAGAAAACAAAAGCATAAAACACTTTAACTTAAGGCCATTTCACGTGAGAAAAGACAACAAAATAAGGATTTCCCTCCAAGCAATGAGAACCAACGTACAAAGAGGGAAAAAAGTGAAGAATCTTCAAGACTTAGACACATGGAAGGTAGAAAGTGGATGGCCAATAAGAAGGAAACATGTAGAAAGTTAGCAATGATAGCATTAAGAAGATTTTTTTGCAGAAAACTTCCTCCTTGGCTCTTTTGGACACGGAGGAAATTCTAGAAAATATTTCAAAAATCCCAATGGTCAAAAGTTAGATATGTGGGTTAGGAGTACACCTTTAAAATTTCAAGGCGATCCAACGGTTAACAAATCCAGAATCAATATTTTACTAAAATGGGTTTTGGGGTAAATTTAAGAATGAAGGAAAAACACAAAATCCTCCCATCCACGAAAATTGGTGAAAATTGCTCTACAAGCCAAAGTATTGCACGTATAAATCAAGGAAACTAAGGAAAGCTTGGAGAAAAATCAAGGATAAGGCACTTGGTTGGAAGAAAAACCAAAACACTTGTCATTGGTCCATTTGGAAAATTAGTCAACATAGCTTAAGATATTTCACTAATTAGCAAACAAATAAAGATGGGTTCCCTATGCTTGTAAACCACCGTGCATTTTAGGGACAAAGGAGAAGACTATGGAATTTTCAAGAAACAAGCCACATGTAGGAAAAAGAATGGCTAGCCAATAAAAATTAAGCACATGGAAAGCTAGACAAGATATTTGTAGCAAAAGAAAATCAACAAGCTTATATAAAAGAAAGTGGGATGGAAGTGAGGGCTGGTAAAAAAGGGGGGAAGGCTACGTGTAAGGACCCTCATTTCTGTGCCTTCATGAGGTGTTTTAGTTTAGAATTGATGGTTAGCAAGTGAAAATAGCAGAATTAAGCCGAACAGAAGGTACCGCGCCAACAAGCCTATGTACTATCGGGGGTACATAGGCTAATTCTACATGTGGTGCCAAGAGCGCCACAGGTGCTGGAAACTGGCGCCAAGAGCACCAGAGTGGCGTCAAGAGCGCCACAGGTGCTGAAAACTGGCGCCAAGAGCGCCACAGGTGCGGGAAGTTGGCGCCAAGAGTGCCGGAGTGGCGCCAAGGGCGCCGCATGTCGGTCAGGGGCAGTATATATATGGGGGTCGCATTTTCTGGAGGAAAAACCTCCCTTTCTCCTTCCCCACGCCCCCAACCTCCATTAAAGCTGCTCCCAAGCTTCCTAGGACCTTATATCTTAGCCTAAACACCTTTCTATGGCCTTTAATCTTGAGAGAAACCTTTGGGAAGCTTGAATCCTTCATCCTTTCTTTTAGAAACCCCTTTGGTGATTAAATCC
>PYAF01001064.1:27446-58243 GCA_007407185.1 Glycine tomentella
GGCTACCTCTATATACTAGGAACATCTCATGCCTGGATCTCAACATAACTATTGGAGGCTTCATCTGAAATATAGGAACATCTCAGTCAAGAGGCTACATCTATATAACAGGCACATCTCCATCGGAGGCTTCATCTATAGATATATAGGAACATCTCAGTCAAGAGGCTACGTCTATATATCATAGGTACATCTCCATATAATGAGGCTACATCTGTGTATATAGGAACATCTCTACTCAAGAGGCTACATCTATATATCACAGGCACATCTCATAATCTATATCAACACAATTGCCTGAGGAGGCTACCTCTATGGATATAGGAACATCTCCATTCGGGAGGCTACATCTATATCACAAGAACATCTCACAGCAGGTCTTACTCAATCTCAAGTCATCTATCCTACTACCATAGGATTCAATTCATTCATAGATTTCACATTCCAATCTCATATTTAGACAGATATGTCATAAGTCAAATAGTTCATAGCCATGCATATTAATTCCCCAATCATTGGGTCCAATTTACGCATCAACATCTCAGATCATTACACATCAGTTCCCATCACAGGGCTCAGAATACAATTCATTAATCAATCACATCAATAAGATCAATACACATCAATTCCCATCACAGGGTACAGAGCACAACCCATTAATCAATCACATCATTATACAATTTCTATATACATGCATTTGCCCACAACAAAACCATCACCCCATTTGGTGAATGGCAGAACACAGCAAAGGGCATACGTCCAAGAACCAAGAGCTTACCTGCTCTAAGCAAAGCACCGGTTCTCCCGGCCTTGTTGTCACCACCACTGAAACTATCAATCTCACGTCCTACATAGGATCAAACATATAACGTTTCAGTAACGGTCCTAAGCCGTTAGAACGAAAGGGACCATAATCCGTTTTGCATAACACACACTCAATCACTTCATAAGTGATTCTCAGACCCTCAATGGGCTAGCTTGGCCTAGCCAAAGCACAAAGAGCTTGAAGCTCACAACAGCCCAATACCTCGGAATTCACACAGGGCTTGAACGGTCCATATCACACACACAAGGCACCGTTCTCATGGCCTCTCAGGCACAACAAAACACATACCAAGGCTCTTACTTGTCAAACAAAGCTAAGCAACTCAGCATATCAACAAAATATGCATTACATAGAGCCTAAAATCAAAGTTCACCAAACTAGCAATTGAAAGCTAATCTTTCATCCTCATCACATTCTAAACACATATTTCAAAAGGACCCAAGGCTAACTCTAGCTCTATCATAAGTGGGTCACTATTCACCCAAAACCCCAACTCACAAATTAAACGGTGAAACTCGAGTTTCTTACCTCAATGACGACAAGGAAGGCCCAAGGACGACTCCCCCTAGCTTGGGTAACCACGAATCGCCGCCGTTCCTCGCCAAACTCGAGTTCTACGAACTTTCCTTGAGAAGGGATTCTTTGATTTGGGGGTTTTCAAGGGAAAAGGGTGAAAGATTCAAGCTCACTAGGTGTATTCCATCAAGTTTGGTGTTTGAGGGACTTGTTTTGGTGAACTATGGTGCAAGAATGAAGCTTGGAGCTTCAACAATGGAGGAGGGACGTTCCAGGGAAGAAGAAGAAGGTTTTTCCTTCAAAAATCGTGACTTGGCCCTTTTATACCAACTCTGTTAGAGGTTCTGCGCGTATCGCGCCACACCCTTCAAAACCTGTGGCGCCAGCCGCGCCACACCTGGCGCTGGCCGCGCGGGATTCCAGAGGAAAATGGTTTTCCAGGGCACTTGTGCACGACTCGCGCCACCAATGGCGCTGATCGCGTCAACTTCCAGAGAAAATTGAGTTTCTGGAGGACTTGTGGCGCTGACCGCGTCACCTTGGCGCCACTGGCGCCACCCTCCCGAAGCTATGGCGCTACTCGTGCCAACCTGGCGCTACCCGCGCCACATCACAGACAGGGTTTTTCTGCTTAAGAACCCTGGCGCTAACAGTGCGAACTCCCGCGCCATCCGCGCCAGGTCTCAGGGTTATTATAGTCATCTCTGCCAGATGAGTCTCCTGCAAAACATAATCCCCACACGGGGTGAAATACGCATCTCAGTAAGCTTAGGATCCTTGGAGACATCTCCTCCACCCTGGCTCACTTCTATGATACACAGAATCAAAGGCATCACAAACAACCGGCCACCTGGCCCTCACAACAAATACATAGTCAATCATCTAGCTCTAATATATATCTGCGGAACTACGTCGCCAAAGATGCATCATCATCAGCATCAGGACTCTCAGTCCTCAGTGTGAGACCGGAACTTACACTCGTGCCATTGCATCGGGAACTACCCCTTACGCATGGATGCACGTATATGGCACCTCCGAGAATAGGCTTCAACTGCGACGGGACCACCTATCTCTTGGTCTTAAGGGATCATCATCACCCTTTACATGAGCATACCAAACTAGGAGGTGCACTCTTCTCCTAGGGAGGTCCATATCTATCTAACTGGCTAGAAGATCTATTCAACAGGTAACCATACATACTAAGCATAGAATTATGCATACATATCATCATGAGGAATGCAACAACCATTTCAATGCACATGCATCATGAATGCAACCATCACTCCCTGGGAGTATGGTGGAACACAGCAGTGGGAAACACTCCCAAGAAACCAAGAACTTACCTGGCAAAGCCATGCTCTGCTGTTCAATCCTTGAACCACCGTCTACGCCACTAACACCCTCGGTGTCACGCCCTATACAAGGCATATAAGTTCAATCAGACACCAATTCAACCATACAAGGCATAAACCTCTGAGTCATCTATCTTAAGGTTATCAGAGCTAATCAATTCACTAGACAACTCATAGACCCTCAGCGGTCTATCTCGGCCTAACCAAGGCACTAGAGTCTCCACAAGACTCGGTACAAGCCAAAACAAAGAGCTCAAAGCTCTATAAAGGCCAATACTCAAGGATAAACAACGGGGCTTAAACGGTTACTTCAACACAAAATCACCGTTCCTAAAGCCTCTCAAGCACATAAAAGCAAATATCAAGGCTCATGCATGTTATACCATCATCAAATAACCCAACATTCTTCCTACACATGCATTTCTCAGAGCCAAGAACCAAAGTCCATGAAACTAACATTTCAAAGCTAATCCTTCATCACAACAATTCCCTAAACATACTTTTCTAAAGGACCCAAGGCTAATTCCAGCTCTAGCTCAAAAGGTCACTATTCACTCCAAAAGCAAATCACAAATTAAACGGTAAAACTCGAGTTTCTTACCTCAAAAATGACAAGGAAGGCTAATGGACCACTTCCCCAAGCTTGGGTGTCCGAGAATCGCCTCCTATCCCCGCCGAACTCGAGTTTTGGGAAACTCCCTAGAGAACACGATCTCTCCGTTTGATGATTTTTAGGGAAATGTGATGAAGGATTCTAGCTCATAAGGGGATTCCCTACACGTTTCATGTTTGAAGGGAAGTGTTTTGGTCAAAGAATGAAGATTTGTGAAGCTCACAAGGTTCAACAATGGCAGAACGTGCAAGGAGAAAGAAGAGAAGGGGTTTTTGAGCCAGAAATCGCGAAAATGATCTTATATAGTGGTCCAGGACACGTTCTGGCGCTAACCACGCCACTATGGCGCCATCCGCGCCAAGTTCCAGTGAAAAATAGGCTTTCTGGAGCACTTCTAGCGCTAAGCGTGCCAACTTCCAGCATCTGTGGCGCTAACTGCATCGCTATGGCGCTACTGGCGCCAACTTGCAGAACCTATGGCGCTAATTGCGCTGCTGTCGCACTACTCGCGCCAGATTCCAGCCGTCGCAAAATCCGTCACTAATTCTGTCGCTAAAGCTTTTGCGACAGAATATTATAAATTTAAACTTCTCTTTCTTTCTTTTTCTTTTATTTATTTAGCCTTGGTTATTATAACCCACCTCCTATTTATAATTTCTGACCCCTCCCTAACTAACTAACTAAAACAGAATATTAACTAACAACTTATTCTGGATCCTATCAATACCCTCCCCTTCAAGATGGACCTTGTCCCCAAGGTCCAGGTGAGGAAAAACCTGTATTTTTCAGCAAGGATCTCCTTCATCTTCTTCTTCCATAATCAACAACCTCATCTGCTTGTTCTTGCACACATGTGTTGGATGATACTTCTCTTCACAAGTAAAACACTCTCTCTTCCTCATTTTCTCATTCACTACTGTGGGTGACAATTTGTGGAGTGTTCTTCTACCTTTCCAACCATTTTCCTCTGCACTAACAGTTTGGACATATTCATTGTCCTTACTATTAACTGGATGCACTTCCCTCCCATTTCTTGAACCCAAGAAACTGGGTTTCAGAAAATTTTGAGGCTTTTTACTCATTCTTGGCAGATTTCCCAGCACCCTATTCTTTTCTTCCACCTGTCTTGCCTTCATCAAAATATCCAGCAATGTTTTTGGCTCATGCAACCTCACTTATGTTGCAATTTCCTCCCTTAACCCCTTCAAAAACACTTCTTTTAGAAAGATCTCATCCAACCCCTCTCCTGCCCCTATATGTTTTTCAAATTAACCAATGTAGCTCTGCACATTATCATCTTGTTTTAATGCTAACAAAGCTTGGAAAGGGTTTGCCACACTCATACCTTAAAACCTCTGAACCAAGGCCAGCTTGAACCCCTCCCAAGATTAGGAAGAACTCCAAGATTCCCACCACTGGAACCAAGCTAGAGCCTCCCCATCCATGGCCACCAGAATTGCGCCTAAATTCTCCTCCTCCCTCATTGCCTGGAGTCGAAAATACCTCTCATTCCGCGACACCCAGCGCACTGGGTCCTCCCCCGTGAAAATCGGCATTTCGATGTGCCTCCACTGTCGCACTACCTCGCCTCCTTCCTTGCTTCTTTCTGTCTCCCCTTTCGCCTAAACTGGTTCCTCCATCATCGGCCTCTCCAAGGTCACTGCCAGCTTCTGCAGTAGCGATTCGATCGAGCCCAAATGAGTTTTGATCGCGACCCGATTGGCCTCCACAGTTGCGCGGTTTTGCTCCGTAGCCTCACGGCTCTCTTCCATTGCGTGTTCAAGTGCCTCCAGCCTTGCCTCCATCTTGCTATTGGTTTTCAAACCCACTCACTCCTTACAGTCCCAAGATTGGAGCTCTGATACCAGTTGATAGGAAGTAGACCAGACTTAAGAGAAGAAAGAAGAAACTAGATGAATCTTTATTGGATCTTGGAGACTAGCTCCTGCTATTACAATTATGACTATTCGAGGTGTCACAGCCTCCTAATACTCTCTGCTTACAAGTTGCCCTTTCCTCATCCACTCACCTCCTATTTATAATTTCTGACCCCTCCCCAACTAACTAACTAAAACAGAATATTAACTAACAGCTTATCCTGGATCCTATCATATTTCCCCTCACATAAAGACATGCTATTATAATATGAAACATATTAATTATTTCTTTTCACTATTATATTAATATGAGATTATAATTCAGTTGGATTTGGATTTTTTTCTTTACAGACAGCTTAAACATGAGGAAAAACAATGCATGGAAGAGTTGCAGTGCAACATCGTGGTTATGAATCATTCCCAAATGGTTTAGCTATGCTGAATTGGAGCTTGCCACATGTGGATTTTCAAAAGCCAATTTATTGGCAGAATGAGGATTTGGATCTGTTTACAGAGGGCTTCTTCCAGATGGACTAGTCATTGCTGTCAAGAAACATAAATTGGCTAGTTCTCATAGTGATCTTGAATTTTTCTCAGAGGTAGAAGTCCTGAGTTGTGCTCAACACCGAAATGTTGTTATGTTGATTAGGTTCTGTATAGAGGATAAAAGAAGGCTATTGGTTTACGAGTACATATATTATAGATCATTGGATTCTCATTTATATGGTAATTTCTTTTGCTTTCAGACCAAGTTCTTTCATGGCAGAGTCATGTTTTTTGAATTGGCTTGAACTTACTAAAGCCATTCAACATGCAACATTCTTGTAGTCCATAAGAGGCTAAGGTCATAGGTTACTTGAAAATTATGCATCATCTTAATAATTGGGGACTTGATTTGATATAGTAAATTCATTTTTGTAAAGCTAATGAGATCCGAGCCCTTAGACTATTAGATAAAACTTAGTTCCATACATATTTCCAATAGTTTGTGATTATGTTTTTGAGATGATTTTGAATAGTTTCGTATGCATGCCAAACCATGGGATCCAGTAGGACTTTTCATGTTGAGGACTATAGTAATGCAGAATATTTAAAGATATTGTGTTATTTTTACATTAAATACAATAATTGAAATATCATATGATATTGGCTTGATTTGTTAACTGACATATTACTTTGAAGTTTTTTAGGGAGATAGGGAGAACCATTAGAATGGACTTCCCGGCAAAAAATTATTGTTGGAGCTGACTATGCAAGAATGTGGGTTCCATTTTGCAAAAAGTTTTCAATGGAACCAGGCGCACCAGAGTTGTAGTTCTCTCAGACGAGTGACTACCTGAAGAACAAAGTACAACCTTCTTTTGTGAAGGAACATAGAGCAATGAAGGTAAGCATTTATAGCTCCTTATATTCATGACTTCAGAGGCAAGACAACCTTGATGTTTAGAATATATCTTATATATTATACTCACTACCTTGTTTTTTTCAAATTGAGTATCTTAGAGAAACCTTTTCATGATTATCTTTCATTTCTTTCAGAGGGAGTATGAAGAGTTTAAAGTGTGGCTTAATGCTTTGGTAGCAAAGGCTCAGAAAACACCAGATGAAGGATGGTTTATGCAAGATGGAATCTCAAGGCCAAGAAATAACTCTCGTGATCACCCTGGCATGACTCAGGTACATCCATTCATATTATGTGTAAGCAAATCTCAATTATGATATAGTCAGATACCTGATTTATGCAAATTGGCTACCAAATTATTGAAAGGAGCTAATGTGAAAGTTTAAAAATGTCCAAATTTTTGAAAGATGGAACCACTTTGAAGGTATGTTGATGAATTAATTTTCTGAAATTTCCCTTTCAATTTAAGTTTCAGAATCAATGTTCTATTAGTATAGCAATCCTGATATCTTATTTATCAGTGAGTTCTATCACACAGATAGATCCTGAATTACCACTAGTTTCTTAATTCCAATTTTGGAATGGCTTTTCTTTAAAAGTTAGCAGTTGTTTTCAGTTTTTTTCTCAGATCATTGTTGTATGTTTCTTTAAAAGTGTAATAATTATGTTAAAATTGGCTACTAATAACTGATGCACAACATTCCTTTGTTATTCAATTAAAACTGCAGGTTGACATTGATTTTATTCAATCTAATGTCATGGACTTGGGATGGAGAGGTAGCTTTCCACATCATCATTGTCTTATAATACTATATCATTGTACATGTTTGCGTCTTGAAGTATAACCCTTTTCAATGGGACATAGGTACATGAAGCATATCTTTTATCTTTGAAAATATTAAAGAACGAGACCTAATCAAGTTTATAAGCACTTGAATTCCACTTTGTATGATGTCAGTTGATTTCAGGATGTGCAAGCTTAGTAATAAAATTATGTCTTTATTTTTATTTCAATCAACCAAGCTTAGATTTTTTCTATTGATTAAGAGGTTTTGTAGCAATTTGGTTTTAATTTGTACCTGGAACTAATTGTATTTGTAGTTGAATTTTATGGACTTCAAATTATTCTGATGAAGTAGATCTTTGCACTTTTATGTTTGAATTATTACTGGGATTTTGGAGCAACATCAGTATGAATGAACGCTTGTTGCTTGGTGAAATTTACTGATCTATCTCTCCCCCACACACTTTTTCACTTTCCAAGTTGCTTCTAATTATGTCTCCAGAAACTATAATTGAGAATTTAACAGATTAAACTGTGTTTTTGAATCGAGTCCTTAATTCTTATAGTAATAGGCATATTCTTCATGCATTATTTATATGACTCATGGACATTGTATGCTATTTACAATTATTCCATGTATGATGATTTGTGCTAGTAGTTGTTAAACAAAATGATCGAGTGAGCTAGTCATTGATTTAAGGGGAATGCTGGCTGATATCAATTCTAAGTTCTAACTCTAGATTTTATATGTTGCTGAAATTTTTCTATAACAAACTCGCATGGTTTGTCTCTAGGTCAAATTGTTGATACAATCATAATGAATACTCCATTTGGTACTCGGAAAAAAAGGTGCAAATTTGGATTTTCTCTTTGTTGCTTTGAAGGTAAGCAATAACATCAAAGCTTATCTATAAATATATGATTGATGGGAATTCTAATATTACCTTTTGTCAGGTTGCTTCCCAAGATGTTTATTCCTTGCATAAGACTTCAACAAGAGATGTAAGTCATTTTTATTTCAAATTCTAAATTTTAATCATTAGATTGAGCAATTGAGATTGCAAGACTGATCAAATTGTTTTTGACTTATTATCTCATGTATCATATTTAGTTTTATCTTTCTTTTTTCACAAAAGATATATCTGGCCATTAGTTACTAAGGTTCCCACTCCACAAGGATGCCATTAGTGAGATTATCTGATTGCAGGATGTGAAACAAACAACATTAAGGGATTTCAATGCTAGCAGTGCTGAAGTTATATGTGACATTAGTGAAGTTTACTTATTTGATGTTTTTGAGTCTTACAATAAAAGTTATTGTTTTTCTTTTGTATACATGATACTATTTTTAAAATCCGCCTATGTGTGATTGCATGCATGGCCTGTCCCAAGCCAGGATAAAGGAGGAGGGTTGGTATTAGGTGTTGCAAATCAACTGTAAAAAAATATCTATTTTTATGAGAAGAACCATTATGATATTTTGTTGGGGGGTACCCTCCATAGCGATGTGTTACATCAGACCCCGTGTGTAGCCAAAAATGGGCTAGGGTCCTTGTCACAGGACAAGGCACTGCATCGGTCCTGGGATGTGGTGATAAGTGAGATAAGGTCCTTGCCTCAAGGCAAGGCACCAGGTCTTCACCTAAATTTGGTGACAAGTAAGTAAGGGTCCCGACACAGATGAGAGAGCATAACAGGTAAACACCGCCCAAGGGTTAAGTGTAACCTAAAATTTTGATAACTGAAAATATGTGTTTGATGTATTTCTTGTAATATTTAATTACTTTATTAATTTAGATTAGTTGAAATATTGTGTGAATTATCCTTGTGCAACTACTTGGTGTGGAAGTTAGGTTATGTGAAGTTTGTTTAGTCTATGTTTGAATTATTTGTGTGAAATGTTAATACATGGTTATATGATACAAGAAGGATAGGATAGAAGCTAATGGATCCAAGTCGCAAGTTGAGGTACATAAAGTAGATTTAGTCATGATTATTTAACTTAAGGAGAGAAACCAATCCTAGCCGTGTAGGATTTTGGGCAAAGGCTTAAGATTTTATATATATATATATGGCACATAAGTAGCTAGCATATTAATTGGAAAACACATGAAGTACACTTGGTTTAAATCAAAAGAGACAAAAACATAAAGCAAAGCATGCATGGTACGTAAGATGTTTAGCAAAAATCAATTGAAAATGGAAGTGAAAAGCGTGTGTAGGTAAACATGTAAGCTCTAGAACTTGTATATAAGAGATAATTTTTCAGCCAAGCATAAGACAAACCAAATTAAGCTTCTTGGACAAGCTTGTACACGTTGAATGGCCAACCATGCTTAGAGAATCTTTGCTTTATTTGGAGATAAACATGCATTAAATGAATAAAGACAAAACTATTAGAAAATATCTTTAGGTTATGATTATATAGTTACATTAAGATTAAACTAACTCCTAACTAATTCTCTCAATATAAATAGCTTCTTGCACATCAAAAATTTGCACGTGTAATGCTAGCATCTAAACCCACGCCCAATTGTCATTTCCTATACACTTAGCTTTCATTTTCTCACTTCCTCATTTACTCCAAAAACTGTGACATACACTCTTATTGCATCCTATATTTCTATTCCTTTCCTTTATTTATTCCAAACTATCCTAAGACTTCCTTCCTTCAAAGATTTAAGTGTGCAGCAACTTACTTGGAAGACTTGGGAGCATATTTACTTAAGGTACGCTAGACTTCAATCTTGATTTAAGGGTTTAGTTGGACTATTTTTAAAATTTTATATCTCCCTCTATACTTAACAAAACAAGGTGTTTGACCACTCATTTTAAAGCTTAGTATGTCCTCTATGTTTTCCTAAAATATGGAACCAAACTGAGCAGTGAATCATGCCCAAAATTTATTTAAACACAAGCTGTCCGAAACTGTCCACACCCAAACAACTACTGCCAACCGTTTTAAAAATATATATATCTCTCATTTATTACTCAAATTAGATTTATGATATATGAAATTAAAGATCTAGATGTGAACACTAACATATAAAAAATCAGCCAAATCTAGATTGTGTACTGCTTGCAGTCGCCAAGATAATAAGAGATGTTAGTGCCCCATTTTAAGCCTATTGGCAGATTTGGAGCTTTGTTTTTAAAATACTACATCTAGAGTTGTAGAACTCCTAATTGAGGCATGTGATAACTTGTTAGAAAGCTTATGAGGTTTAGTTTAACATACTAAAAGATGAGAATTTAATGACTTGTAGATTAGCATAAATTATAGGAAGAATTGAATCATATGTGGTGAGAAATCTATACTAAATTATCTTCCATTTGGCATATAGAGTTATGTGTTTGGACCAAAGCACGTGAACTTAAAACATCTCAAACGATGCTACAAGGAGCTATCAGGGGGATATAGATAGGTGAGGGGAGTTTATTATTTGTTTACAATTTTTTGATACTATAGTTGGGGGTTAGAGAATCCAATTATGGGGATGTATGTTTGTCCCTATTGTGTGCTTATTTTCAAGAAAAATTGTTTTTTTAACTAATGAGATGTGATGAATTTGTTATTGATGGATAAAACTGTGAATGATGTTCTTGTTGTAATGATTGAATTTTTAGGAAATCTTAATTACAGAGGAGACTATGCCCAAAATTTTATAATGTGTTCTCCTATTTAATTCTTTAAATTTTTAAATGGGCATAAGAGTTTATTTTCTATATTGTAATATATATGTATATGTATGTATTTTGAAAAAATTCTAAATTAAAGAGGAGGACTACAATATAAAAAATAAACTCTTATGCCCATTTAAAAATTTAAAGAATTAAATAGGAGAACATATTATAAAATTTTGAGCAGAGTCTCCTCTGTAATTAAGACTTTTCCCAAAAATCTCATCATTACAACAACAACATTATTCACAATTTTATCCATCAATAACAAATTCATCGCATCCCATTAGTTAAAAACACAGTTTTTCTTGAAAATCAACACACAACAGGGAGAGGCATACATCTATAATAAATATATCGCATCCTATTAGTTAAAAACACAATTTTTCTTGAAAACCAACGCACAACAGAGACAGACAGACATACATCTCCATAATTGGGTTCCCTGAACCCCAACTATGGTATCAAAATGAGTGGTCAAACACCTCGTTTGGTTAAGTATAGAGGGAGATATAAAATTTTAAGAACAATATAAAATTCAGCTCAAAGCCATTCGAATTTAAACACCAATACTCACCACAATATTTGGCTGGAATTATTCAAGAACTTGAGGAGTAAAGTTGTCATCTTCTAATAGAAGATTTTGGATGAAGAAATGATATGTAATTTGGTGAAGGGGCTGTAGTTTGAGTGAGAAGAAGAGAAGAGAAAATGAAGCAAAAGTGAAGAGGAAAATGGTAGAAGTGAACGTGAGATTTAGAGGGAGCTAGCATTTCATGTGCAGATTTTTATTTTCAAAGGACTATTTATAGAAAGGAATCTAGTTAGGATAGAAAGAAATTAGTTAAAATGTAACCTACTTAATCTTTGGTTTGATTCTAATGTAACTAAGTCATCATGCCATGAAGATATTTTATTTCCATGCATTTAATGCATTCAAAAAGCAAAGATTCCCTCACATGGCTAAAGGTGCACGTGGAGTGCTGCTGGAAATGCTAGATTATTCTTTCTTTTATACATGGCTACATAAGTGGATTAAGTATACCAATTCTACGTGCACACACATGATTTTGCACTTCCATTTCAATTATTTTGCTCCAATTCTCACATACCATGCATGTTTTGGTTTATGCTTTTGTTTCTTTTAATTTAAACCAAGTATACTTCATGTAGCTTTCAATTATTTACTTAGGGAATCTCAAGCTCCTAACCAACATCCTACACATGCTAGGATTTGTTTCTTCCTTAAATTTACTAATCATAACTAAATACATGTTAAACACTTGCCACTTGAATTTATTAAATTTATTATATCCTTCTTATAACCAACTAACATTACATATCCACAATTATTTACCTTATACTAACACTTTATACTTATAATTGAAATTCTAGTGGCATTTTAGCAAATTTTCACTTTAAGGGTATTTTGATAATTTGTCACTCACTCAGGGGTATTATTGTAATTTTCACTTCAAAATATATAACCAAAATATCTAAGGTATTATTCTAATTTTTAATCCAAGGGTATTATCGTAATTCTTACATCAAGGGAAAGGGTTATATGGTCATTCTCCTTCAAACATTTTTGTAATTTCTCTTTTTATCTCCAATTAACATTTCACACAAATAATTCAAACATAAATCAAACAAAATTCACATAACCTAACATCCCCACCAAGTAGTAGTACAAGCATAATTCTCACAACATTTCAACCATACATATTCAGTTATCAAAATTTCAGGGTGTTACATCCCTGGTAGGGAAGATGCTGAGTTTAAAAATTTTAAGCATCCCTAAAGAGAGAAAGGGATTGCTTAGAATTTTGGTCTCTATCCACGGTCAGTGCATTGATGGGTCCATGTTTCATACTTCATAATTGCATGGAAATAAAATGAAGGCAGTGTGTACTTGTGGTTTTTATGAGGATAAAAATGCGGGTACTAGGGGGCATGTCACTTGGTTTGGAATTCTCTTGTGACTCAGGCTTATCACCATTGGGGGAGGATGGTTAGTGCACGACAGTATGACCCCGACAAACTACTAAATCATTTTCCTAAATGAGAGGCTATTTCCAGAGTGAATGGTACCACATTGCATTTGAGAGTTAAGTCAGTGCATGCATCATTCTGAGCATAATTGATTTGAATTGTGGAAAAAGTTGATAATTAGTTTGTTAAGTGTGTGTTGAACTGATTGATTACTGAAAATGATTGTAATTATCATTATTGTTTTCTTACTAATCATTGTTGTCTGATGCTTGTTGGTCTTGTATAATAAACTCACCCTTGCAATTTTGTACTATGTGGTTGGTACCTGTGATGATCATGAACCTTCACTCCTGGGAGTAGATGAGTAGCAATAGGTGATATTAGAGAGATATCTTTTGTTGGAGCCGCTAAGCTAACGTGTTAATGTTGGAATTTAGATTTTGGGAGAGAGTTGTGTTTTGTTATGAACTCTTATTAGTTGGTTCCTTGTTTCTCTTTGATCGGACATGTAATCTCAAGCTTATATATATGTGTAAAAAAAACTGAACTATGTTCTAACATGTGAATGATATGTATTTGTCTAATATATGTGTGTGTGTGTATATTTATTTATTTACGTATTTATGCATTTTTTTTATTAATGTATTATCGCGAAAAAAAAACCCTCATTTTCACAATCAAATTAATAGAGTTTTCATTTAAAATTTGAAAATAATAAGTTTAGAGTAGTGATATCGTAACGACGAGGGGGTCGTTAATTAAGGATGCAATTAGGAAGCTGGAATATAGGAACCTTAACGAATAAACTGAGAAAGTTAGCATATGTTTTTGCCAGAAGAAAAATGAATCTTTTTTGCTTGCAAGAAACTAAGTGGGTTGGAGAAAAGGCCAAGGAAGTGGATGACATCGGTTACAAGTTGTGGTATACAGATATAAACAAGAGTCGAAATAGTGTTGAAATTATGATAATTCAGAGATAAAGTCATTCAAGTCAAGAGGAAAGACGATAGGATTATGTTGATTAAGCTTGTAGTGAGTGATTTAATTTTAAATATCCTCAGTGTGTGTGCACCCCAAGTTGGACTGCAATCAAATGATAAGAACCAAATTTGGGAAGACTTGAAGGATGTTTTAAGAGAGATACCACGAGAGGAAAAAAAAATTCTTAGGAGGAGACCTAAATGGTGATGTTGTGCTTATTTACAAAAACAAGGGAGATATTTAGAATTGTTCTAACTATAGAGGCATAAAGCTTATGAGTCATACTATGAAGTTATGGGAGAGTTATTGAATATCACTTGAAGAAAGAATCCAATGTTTCTATAAATCAATTTGGATTTATGCCAATAAGATGTACTATGGAATCTATTTTTTTGATGCGACAATTAATGGAAAGGTATTGAGAAAAGAAAAAAGACTTACATATGGTATTCATAGATCTTAAAAAAGCATATGAAAGGGTCCTAAGAAAAGGTTTATGGTGGGCTCTTGAGAAGAAAAAAAGTATCATTAAAGTATGTAAATGCAATCAAGGATATGTATGATGGGCTACCACGTGTGTGAAAGCTTGTAATGAAACATCAAGTTATTTTCCTATTAAAGTGGGTGTACACCAAGGTTTAGCTCTTGGTCCTTATCTCTTTGTCTTAGTGATGGATGAACTAACAAAAGATATTCAAGAGGAAATGTCATGGTGTATGCTTTTTGCAAATGATATTGTACTTACTGATGAGACCAAAGATGGTGGTAATAGGAGACTTGAATTATGGAGAAGGACTTTGGAGTCTAAATGACTCATGTTATGCCGGAGCAAGTCTGAGTATATGAAATGTGAGATGATGATCAAGACCCTGTGCATATACTTGATCAAGAGGTACCTAAGAAAGATGTTTTTAGATACCTGAGATCAATTTTGCAAAAAACTGGAGAAATTGATGAGGATGTAGATCATAGAATCAGAACAGGGTGGATGAAATGGCGGAGTGCATCTAGGTTGTTGTGTGACTACAAAATTTTCCTTAAGCTAAAAGGAAAATTCTATAGAACAATTGTAAGACCTGTAATGTTATACGGAGCTGAATGTTGGACAACACATAGACATGAGCACAAAATAGGGGTAGCAGAAATGAGAATGTTAAGGTGGATGTGTGATTATATGAAGATGGATAAGATAATAAATGAAGATATTTGATGAAAGGTCACAATAGTACTGGTGAGTGAAAAGATTAGGGAACATACATTGGGGTGGTCTGGGCACGTAATGAAATGACTCTTGGATGATCCTGTAACAACAAAAGTTTGTTACCAAGAGTTCGACACAAAGTGAGGTAGAGGTAAACCGAAAATTACCAAGGAAAAGGTAGTTAAACAAGACTTAATAGAGTGAGATATAAATTGGTGGACGGTGTATCTTAGGATGGAATAGAGAAAAGCTATAAGCTAGGTGAAGGGTTAGACTCAATATTATCTTTATGTTCCATATGATAACTTTTTAGTCCATTTCCTCTTCATTTTTCCCCTCCTTCTTTCTTTCTTCTTTGCTTTTACTTTTTTTTTCTCAACCTCTTCGTATCTATCATTGGATTCATCTACCATTGATCTCAATTAGTTTGGATTAAAGATGTTGTTGATGTTGAACATAAAATTATTTATTATTTATTATTTATTACGTTATAATATTTATCCAATTTTAATAAATGAAAAAGAGATAGAATATTTCCCGTTATTTTATGCCAATTTAAAAGAGGGGACACTTTTTTTAGTATGTCATGCAAGAATATTTTCGCTCCTTGTTTTCTTCTCCCGAACAAACGATGAAAATTAGAATTTTGTCCTATTTGTTTTTAATATTTTTTTCACTTTATTTCTATGTCAATTACTTATATTTTGTGTGGTTGGATAGAAAGAAAATAAAAAAGAGAAAGAAAAAGTTTTGTTAATGGAAAAAGGGTAAAATGAAAAATCTAATTTTTTATTTTTAGAAGTCCAATTTTTTGTTGTCTTTCTTATAATTTTTTTCACCAAAAATATAATATAATATTATCAATTTTTATTTTCATATTCAAACATCCCATTAACTGTTAGTCTGTCACAATTTTAATTTGTAGAATTTTTAAAACAACTATATTTTGAGATTATAATTAAATATATTTCATTAATTTATCTTAGACCTAAATTATATTTAAGTCAGTCTTTAATAATAAGTAGAACTTTTTTGTTACACTGGATAATGCTCCGTAAATTTGATCTTGGCAATGTCTATGACCCACAGGCTCAGTCCCATCATCATATATAGAAACTGAAACCATTGACGTCATATGAACTACTCCTCTTCCTTTCTGATTTTATATCATCCCAATATATATTTATAGTATAATAATATTTTTTTCTTGTTTGAAGTAATTATTAAGATTATGTCACAATCTTGAAAGATACCATAACACCTAGTGACCACTTACTTTATTAATGTTAATCTTTCTCATCTTTTTTGTTTTCTTCCATGCCCCCACACCTCTTGTTTCTATGCAAAACCTGCTTATGTTTCTCTGTATGCTCACTGCTCGTTTTTTGTTCTTGTCTGCACTGTCACTGTCCCTGTCTTCAGCCACACCAAGAGTCCCTCTCTTGCACTTGCACACCAATCTTTATTCTCTCTCTCTCTCTGTTTCTAACCAGCATTGGAGCCTTGAAAGCATGGAACTTTCCTTAACCTGTTCCATAACTTGAAACTTCTAGAATGATGCATTAATGGGGTTGCAAGCAAACGTCACCTAATCCATTTCTCAATTTTTTTTATACCCTCCAACTTCTTCTCTTTCTTTCTTTTGTTTTTGTTTTATTTATATATGCACTATTCTTCTAGCAGAAGAGGTGCTTAGCTTTGAGGTTTGAAAAATTGTTTGTTTTTTTTCTTTCTTCAAAAATGTCAAGTCTACAGTTGTGTCATGTGGTGGATTTGGAGCAAGGGAGTCTCAGTTACCACCGTTCATTCAGTGGCAGTGACATGAGCATGTGCTTTTCTGATGCTGAGAATGGTTCATGCTATTCCCATTTCTATTCAACAAATGGTGACCCTTATGATGATTACACCTTTGGTTGTGTTTCTGATGCTGAGGATTCAAGGAGGGCTTCTTCTGTCACTGATTGTTCAGTGGAGGTGGGAATTGAAAGTGGGGTTCCTGAAATTAATGCTCATCTCCTGGGATTCAAGAAGAGTCTGGAGTTCCCATTGAATTGGGGTGTTCTTGTAAGGATGGTTTGGGTGCTGCTCACAAGAACTGTGCTGAGGCCTGGTTCAAGATTAAGGGGAATAGGTGAGTTTATTATTCTTTAATTTAAAGCTTATCTTTTCTTAGGTTGTGTTTGGTTTTCAATTGGAACTTGGAAGTCTCAAAGTCTGCTGCTGAAAAAGTAAAATTGAAAAACCCCCTTGTTTGGTTTTCAATTAGGTCAATTGTAAACTGAGTTTTGCCTCAATTTTGTCTGGAAACTCAATTTGAAATGGAAGGAAAGAGAGAATTATTTTTGCAAACACATTTATGAAACTTGATTTTAATTTTAATTTTCATCATTTTAGAAAAATATAAAATAGAAACCAAATTTCCCTTGATTTGTTGCATTGGGAATTTGAGCTTATTAACTACTCATGTCATGCCATGTAACTGCTTGCAGAAAATTTTACAATTACTTACATCTTGTGTTTAGTGGAAGGGTATGCATGTGATACTCAAAACTGTAGTGTAGAAAAATTCTGAAGTGTAAGTGAAGTATTTAGTTGGCAATTTAACTTGTGGATGGTTTAGTTAAATTTTGAGTATAAGGAACAAAACTTTTAAAGCAGCAAGTTCCATCGTTTCATCATGAGAGGGGAATGCTATAGAAGATTACATTATTTAAAGAAGACTTAAAGAGAAAGGCACAAAGCATTAGCTAGTCTTACTGATTAGCTGAGTTGTGCAAGCAAAGTGGGATCCCTTGTTGCTTTTTCCATTTTCAGAAATTTAGGAATTTTCATATTATTTCTTTTTCATTATCTTTATCTCAATCAAAGTGGAGATTTGACGCCTTCGTCCTTTTGTTCATGTATTTGGGATTTTTTTTTTTTTTTTTTGTCTTGGTGGATGCTTATAGCTTGATGATGTGCATCAATGATATTTTAACCCAAAAAGTTAAGAATTTGTGAAATTTTTTTCATTTATGATGTATGATGATATCAAACTTTTAGTATGCTTAGTTGTTTTGCTCATCACAAGATAGATCCTGATCAAAGAACTTTAAGGTAAATTATTGTCACACTGCATGTAAAGGTTCAGCATGTCACTTGCACGTAGTAGAACAGTTAAAACCTGTAATCATTGTCCCTGTGCTAATCCCTGATTTTAATAGCAATACGTAAATTCTAACCCAATATAATGCTATAATTTTTCCCCCTTTCTTAATGCATGATAGTGAACCTATTTTATTGATGCATCTGTTATCCATGTTTGGGACCATCTATGGACGTAGGACCTATGGATAACTTATCTAGTTGCTGATGAGGTGGGGAGAGAGAGGATGACCTGGTGGTGCCATGGTCACCCCTAATTTTTGTGAAGTTTTTTTAAATTACTGTAAAAATTATATTGTGGTCCCCTAAAATTAAAAAATATTTGTCTTATTTTATTTATTTTCTCTTATTTTGTTTTTGTATCGATATAGTTATGTACTTATTTTATTTATAAAAAGATATTATGTATTTATTAAATTTCTGGCATATGTTTGTAATCCAAAAATAAAATAAAATTCTAACATATACTATGCTAATAAAAGTTTATAATTTCTTTACTAAGCCGTGCTACTTGATCATTTCCTCCCTTAAGCCAAAGTTATGGCTCTACCCCTGCAAGCGCATGATTAGTGGCCTAATTAAGCGAAACAGAATATGAATATATTCTCTGTTCTTTGACATGTCAATTGATATGCTTTTGTTTTATTGATGGAAAATTCTTGAAATAATCTTTTTTCTTAATGGGTTTAAAAGAAGGTGCATGGTTTACCATGTGATTTGTCTTAGTCCCACCAAAGACAAGTGTAGACTTGTAGAAGGTATCAAGTAGGAATCAGAAATCTGTCTGGTATGACATCTTAGTAGAAACACATAAGTTAACTGACACACACTTCAATTTGGATAATATTCCTTAGTTGCAAATAGTGAGGGAATAATTGCTCCACCCTTCAACTATGTCCATATTCTGTGTATGAGCTTCTAAACTCTTAGGTTATTGACAATGTGGCCTTTTCTTTTCTATCTAGTTTCTATCATGCATTGCCAATGCTGTGAGTTCTCGTTTGCTGGTTTATTTTGATTTTTCTGTTTAGGAGGGGATAATAATGCCCCTGATCCTGATACATGGCATGTACTAAATGGTACCAACAATTTTTCACCTGCTCTCTCTGTCTCCTGTTTCACTTAAAGTAATACCTTGTGGGATTTATGATTCTACTTTCTTCTAGTTGTGTAACCTCACAATTATAACTAGCAATTTACACGATCATCTATCTCTTTAGTTTAAAAAATAGGTTAAATATGTTTTTAGTCCATGCAAATAGAATAAAGTGAATAACTAAGAAGAGACAATTTATTTTTGAGAAATTAAAAGTGAACATTACTTCATTTTCGAGGACTGAAATTGTTTTTTTATTTGTGACCGTGATATTAGTGCAAAATATCTATTGACTTTATTGATGATTAATCTTTGTCTGAAAACATGACTTTGACTAAAATTGTATTTGACCCCTAATTAATTTTTCTAATTTTATTTTCTGCTTGTTTAAATTCAGGACATGTGAAATATGTCATTCAGTTGCACGGAACGTTTGTGGGGCAAATGAGGAGACAACGCAGACATTGAATGACAGCAACAATGCTAATACTGTAGCATCCACAATCTCAACATCAGCAGAACCTCGAAGATTTTGGCAAGGCCATCGTTTCCTGAATTTTCTGCTTGCTTGTATAGTTTTTGCGTTTGTCATATCGTGGATTTTTCACTTCAATATGCCCTCATCATAATTTTCTAAAGCATATATTATATATAGCTTTTTTTCATTTTACATATAACTTAAAGAAAATGAAATCTAGTTTAATGTGGGAGGGGGTGAAGAGAAAGAGGAGGAAAAATAGAAAGAAGAAACCACAATCTAAAATCCATAGAGAATTGTTTCTTAGAGAGAACTAATGTTCATATATTTTAAGGCCTTGTTGGGGCTATGTAAGTAGGCATTATATCATTTATCCTTGCCTCTGCAAGTCAACAGTTTGTGACTTAGTCATTTATGTTGTGTGGTCTTCTTTAATATTGGGTCTTTCTTTATAGTGCTTTCTTATTTAGACAAAGGTATATAGTAGGGAGCTTGTCTCATGTCTATAATGCTTAGAAGAAAAAAATCCCCTCATTACTCTATTTTGCAAAATCAATCTGATTTTGGATAAATACTAAATGTACACTAAAAGAGTTTTTCTTGGAGTAAGTTGTTCCTTCTTAAGAAATATTTTTCTCAAAAAGTTTATGCTATTTTGAGTTTGTTATGGATATATTATGTTATATTTTTTGGGATAAATATCAACTTTACATGTCATGAACATGTGGCACGAAACATAGATACATGAAGATTGACTTAAGGATTACAAGTCGGCTATAGGATCAAGAAGTCAACTTAAATAAGAAATGCCTTAATGGCAAGTTGACTCTAGGCGCATCCAATGTAACCCTCAGAAAATGATATTTAACACAATACTTGGATAAGTCACGTGGATGGTAACACCGCGAAGGCATACACTATAAATATGTATTATATAATCGCATGGGGGAACACAACACAATTTCAATATTACAAGTATTCTCAAACTCTCTCTCTTTCTGATTTCTCTTTGGTGTTCTCTCTTTCTCATGTAATCTATCCAATGTTGCACGAGCCAAATCACACTCTTTGTCGTGCGTTTCCACTATAATTAAAGTCCACTTCATTGAAGTGGTTCAAATCTTTGTTGTCGAGATCCATTGATTTGTGACTTGATTTAAGAGAAAAATGTAGATCTACCTTCACAACCAGCAAAAAGAGGTCAAAAATAGGTGTTGACTAAAAGCTAATCCAGTAAGGACTTGAGGAGCTGTTAAGATAGTACATTTTGTGGTTCAACAAGGAGGCAAGAATCGCGAATAACCTATAGTTCAGAGTAGAGTTTATGCCAGCAAAGGAAAGTGTAACGGAAGGATCTCCTTTCTTCATATCCATCTAAAAAACTCCACCAAAAACTCTTGAGGAATTTCTAAAAAAGGCGGAAAAATACATCAATTATGAAAATGTCTTGGAAGCCGGTAACTTAAAGTCATCCGAAAAGCAAAATACACAAAAGAAAACAACACAAACCAAAAGTCAAATGAAAGTAAGACTTAGAAAGTCAGAACAAAAAGTGACGACTATTGTACGCCCTTAAACGCTTTAAGAGGGAGAATATTGAATGAATCATGAACTTGGAGCTAAAATATGTTGGTCTTGATGTTCCTAAGCCATTAAGAACCGAGAATGGTGGAAGAGATCAAATTAAATACTATCAGTGCGTGATGAGGCATGACATTGACGATTGTTTTCAATTGAAAAATGCCATTGAAATCCTCATACATCTTGGAAAACTAGACAAATATGTGCGAGATCGAGGAGGTAATGATAGACTTTGATATGATCGGTCAAACCATGACAAGCAAATAGAAAGGTCTAGAAGTCCCAACCGACATTAAAGAAGAGGATGCTTGAGGGAACTCTCCCTATGATACAAGTACCATGTGGAGACAATACATCAAGATGGACCCAATTCAAAACATAAGTTGGGTTCTCCTAAGAGGAGACCGAATTCCCTTCAACGAGAACATTAGGTGATATATGTTATTGCAAAGGGATTTTTCGGTGGGGGACCATCGAACAATGCTAGGAAACAACATGCAAGAGCTGGACATAGTGGAAGAAACCACGAGTCGGTCAAAAGGCGACCTCTACCCTTGATATTTAACGATAAATACACAGACATGTCGATTGTCCCAAACCATGATGATCCCCTATTGGTGAAGGTTTTCACCAATAACTAGGAGGTACATCGGTTATTAGTGGATATAGGCCGCTTTGCAGACATAATGTTTTATGATTTCTTTAGGAATCTCAGAATCCCGCAGTCAGAGTTATTTCCTTACAATAATGATCTCATTGGTTTCTCTGGTCACCATATAACTCAAATAGGATATGTAAATCTACACGTAACATTTGGTAAGGCGTCAATAACCAGAACGATTATCGTTAGATTCATTGTAGTAAAACTACAATCATCATACAATGCCATGTTAGGCGCACCGACTTTGAACACACTCATAGTAGTGATTTCAACAATCCATTTGGCCATGAAATTCCTTAGTGATGAGATGTTGGTCATAACTTTGAAAGGAAAATAGAAAAAGGCTCGCAAATGTTACAAGGAATCTTTGGCGCAAAAGATCTTAGACAAATCAGACGAAATGGAATATGAGCCAAGGACTAAAACACAATCTGAGACGATGCTCATAGAGTTAAATTGCAGAGAAGATATTAAAAAGAGGGCGTGGGCACTTAGACCGGAGCCTAGAGGTAGTTGCAGGATCTCTAGATAGGGAGAGCGGAAGAGCAAGTGACATCCATTAGAGCGGACCTGTATGAGGGAAACAGAGAAATCTTATCTTCATTTCTCGAAGAAAATGTTTATGTATTTGCATTGAAGCCGACAAACATGCAAGTATAGACCCAAATTTTTTTGTCATAAGTTGGTAGTAAATCCATCTGTCAAGCTTGTGTGCCAAAGAAGAATGAAAATGGCTCTCGAACGATTAGAGGAGATTGAAAAGCAGGTAAAGGAATTGCAAGAGGTATGGTTCATTATACAGATCAGATATATGACTTGGCTAGCCAACGTCGTTCTTGTCAAAAAGTAGAATGGAAAATGTAGGATGTGTGTTGATTATACTGATCTAAATAAGCATTGCCCAAAAGACTCATACTCGCTTCCTAACATAGAAACTTTTTGATATTTTCATAATTGGGTCATCATATTTTTTGATATTTTCATTTTGACCCCAAAATATTTTTTTTATGTATTTGCTCTTTGGTCCTTCGTATTTTCTCTTTTAGGACCATAAACTTTTGATATTTACACAAATGCCTCAATACTCTCCAGACGATCAAACTCATAAATTTTTCAGCAATGTTATGAGTTTCATGATGAACATGAAGAACAACTCATACTCAAATCAACTCCAAATTCAACAAAAAGAAAGGTAATTGAAGGAAAATGCAAGATAAACTCATAAAAACACACTTGAAACACAAAATTAAACACAAACAAGCAAGAATCAAAGGAATTTAATTTTCTGATTTTTTTCTAGAAAAAAATAAAAATAAAAAATGAAAACTGCACCTAAATTGATAGAAATCTTTTATCCAAGGAAACGAAAACTCCACAAATAATAATTCAATAACACAATTACACAAGTCCATGAATAAGTTTTGAAATGAAAACACAAATAGCATTAACATGACAACATCCATAATTTTTATCCAAGGAGCCAATGTTGGGTCAACTTCAGGCAATCCTTCTTCATTAATAATTCAATAAGACAATTACACAAGTCCATGAATAAGTTTTTGAAATGAAAACACAAATAGCATCAACATTCATAATTTATATCCAAGGAGTCAATGTTGGGTCAATTTCAGGCAATCCTTCTCCATCAAAAGAATGAGACTCTTCACAAATATTGCAATCATTTGGATTAACATCTTGCATGGTGTTGTCTAGCGGTTGTGGCACTTCATCATCCTCATCTGCATCCAGATTTAATTTATCTACTGCAATATCATTGTAGATTCAAATTAGCAATTAACATAAGTACATAAGTGATATCTAATAAATACTAATGTTATTAATAAACATACCAATATCACTGAAGTTGATTGGATGGACATGTTTGCAAGATCATTACATAAAGCCTCCACCTATTCACGAGTTAGGAATGGTGGTGACTCCTCCAACACCTAATTAGAATGGTCATCAAGGGTTTCAAATTGATTGGGTCATAATTTTGTTGCCTTAGAGGTGGTGTATATTGACGATATAGTTGTGAAGTCTTTCCCTGTTTATTTGGGTTATTTGTCTGATCTCAAGACAGTGTTTGAGCGCGAGAACACGGTCCTAAATTGATCAATTAGAGCTCACCCCTGTCCAGTCCTTAGCAGAGTTAAGGGGACTTCCATCCTTATGTTGGATTGGGCCTTACTCCTCCAATTCTGACCTAGGCCCATTGAGGGTTCTAAAACTCTAAACCTAATTCACCTCTTTAAATACATTAGTTGAAGGTAGAGGTAGGTTAGACTTAGACGTGGAAAGCTATCAGAGAATATTTGAGAGCCCCAAGTGACATTCTTGAGAGCACATTTGAGCAAGCCTCCGTACTTTGCATTTGAGAGATCTCTAGAGAGAGTTTGAGTGAAACACTCTAGGGAGTTTGATTATCACCATTGTTGGAGAGGTTGAGAGAACCACCACCGTGTTGTATTTAATTGTAACTCATTATTGTTATAGTGGAAGTTGATTCTGGATTAGTGTCTCGTGGGTTTTACTTCTTCATATTGAGGAAGGTTTTTCTCACATTAAACAAATTGATTGTGTTCTTTCTCGTCTTTACATTTTTATTCTGCTTTCGCATTTGATTTGAGGGTTCGTCTTTGACCCAACAGTGGTATCAGAGCCCAGGTTCGAGGGTTCTGAAGGAGATGAGATGGAGACCAGCGGCATAACTCACAACGGAGATATGTTCAAGCTGACTGCAGACAACTTTAATTATTGGAGGTCGATGATGGAAGATCATTTTATCTACAAAGATTTGTATGAACCCATTGTCCTTGAAGAGAAGCCGACGGGCACGATAGATAAGGACTGGGAGATCTTGAGTCGTAAGGCAGTTGCCATAATTAGGAAATATATTGACTAAAGCCTCTTTGAGCACGTGTCCGAGTTCACGAACACGTATGAATTGTGGAACAAACTTGAATCCATGATTCAGAAGAAGACTCCCAGGAACAAAGCTCACCTGGTTCACCAACTTGTGAAGCTAGAGTACAACGACGGCATGAGTATGATTGAGCACCTCAATACCTACAAAGGTATTTTGAATCAATTGTCTAAAGCCAATATGAAAATTAATGATGAGATGCAGGCTTTGTTGTTGCTGAGTTCGCTACCAGAAAGCTGGGATACTTTGGTAGTGACGATGAGCAACTCTATTCCAGAAGGAAAACTGACAATGGATGTCGTGATAAACAACCTCCTGAATGAAGAAACCAGGAGAAGAGAACGAGGTGTATCAAGCACGTTTGAGGCTAACGTTGCTGAGAACAGAAGAAAGACTGACTCCCGGGGTCGTGGCAAGAGCTGGGGCCGGGGTGGACAAGACAAGTCCAGAGGCCGGTCTAAGTCCAAGTATGATTTAAAGTGCTTCTACTGTGGGAAGGTAGGACACAAGAAGCCAGATTGCAGGACTTTGCAGTATGATGTACAGATGTAAAGCTGGATCAAATTGTTCCCAAGAAGAGAAATGATCAAAGCACCACGGTTGTGGCTGTTAACCCGAATGCCGAGATATTCTTCCTTGGTGAAGAAATTTTGAACATAGCCCATGATGACTGCACTTGGATTGTTGACTCCGGTGCCTCTTTCCACGTCACCCCACATAAGGGATTCTTTTATGCCTACAGAGAGGGAGATTTTGGAGTCGTGAAGATGGAAAATCAGGTGACCAACAAGATTGTTGGTGTCGGTGATGTAATCCTGACCACGGATGTCGGGTGCCGACTTGTGTTGAAAGATGTAAGGCATGTGCCTGACATGCGATTGAACCTGATCTCGGTTGGCAAGCTAGATGATGTCGGGTTAGTAAACTACATCGGAGGAAGTATATGGAAGCTGGCCAAAGGAAATTTGGTCGTGGCCAGAGGAAAGAAAGAAGGTTCTTTGTATTTCATGCAAGGAAAGACTAATGGTGGTGAAGCCAATTCTGTCCGAGATGGACCAAGCTTGGAGCTATGGCATTAGCACCTCGGCCATATGAGCGAGAAAGGACTCCAGATTTTGGAGAAGAAACAATTATTGACCGGGTTGAAGGGTCAAGTGCTGGAGAGTTGCACGCACTGCCTGGCTAGAAAGCAGCACCGGGTTTCGTTTGTGAGACCGGATCAACCCAGACGACACAAGAACATTATTGACCTCGTCCACACTGATGTATGCTCCATGACCGAGAGATCACTTGGTGGAGCTCAGTATTTTGTTTCTTTCATTGATGGTCACTCCCGCAAAGTGTGGGTTTACTTGTTGAAGACAAAAGACCAGGTACTCCAATCTTTCAAGGAATTTCATGATATGGTGGAAAGGGAGACTGACATGAAGTTGAAAGTTGTTCGCTCAGACAATGGTAGTGAGTATTGTGGTCCATTTGATGCTTACTGTAGAGAAGTCGAGATCTGACTTGAGAAGACGTCCCCCAAGACCCCACAGTTGAATGGACTGACTGAGAGGATGAACTGGACTATTGAAGAGAAGGTCTGAAGTATGTTGTCCAATGCTGGGTTGTCGAAATCATTCTAGGGAGAAGCCGTTAGAACTGTTGTTGATTTGATCAACCTCTCACCATCACGACCGCTTGAAGGAAAAGTTCCAAAGGAAGTCTGACCGGTCGAAGAGCAACTTACGAACACCTGAAGGTGTTTGGATGCCGAGCTTTCATACATATCCCTAAAGATGAAAGGGCAAAGCTCGATGCAAAGACGAAGGAAAGGATCTACCTCGGTTCGCCTAAAATTGAGTTCGAGTTCAGACTATGGGATCCTATTAACAAGAAGATAGTGAGAAGTCAGGATGTGATCTTTCGTGAAGATGAGATTCTTCATGACATCTCGAAGCCCAAAGTCTGGGTTACTGTCCGACGTGAAGAACCTGTCCCTCCTGTCTGAACTGAAGCAAGGGGAGAGCCCAATGATGAAGATGATGTCCAGCAAGAAGCTGATGAGGACCAAGATACTGAGGTCCGAGTTGATGACGAGGATCGGGATGAAGATGATGAACCGGGTTCTCAAGATGCTGAAGAAGAACAACAGAGATACCCCACTAGAGAAAGAAGACCTTCTACAAGGTACCCACCTGATCAATACACCGTCATTGCTGAAGACAGTGAGCCTCAGAGTTATGATGAGGCCATAACAAGCTCAGAAAAAGGAGAGTGAGAGAAGGCAATGCAGGATAAGATGAATTTCCTGCATGAAAACTAGACATATAAGCTGACCGAGCTGCCTAAAGGGAGATGAGCTCTAAAGAACAAGTGGGTGTATAAGATCAAACAGGAAGAGAATGGGCAGAAGCCGAGACACAAAGCTCGGATTGTAGTGAAAGGCTGCAATCAGAAGAAGGGGGTTGATTTTGAAGAAATCTTCTCTCCTGTTGTGAAGATGACCTCGATCCAAACTGTGTTAGCCATGGCGGCTTCAACGGATCTTAAGGTAGAACAACTGGACGTGAAAACGACATTTCTTCACGGTGAGTTGGAAGAAGAAATATATATGGAGCAACCTGAAGGGTTCAGAGCTTCGAAATGCGAATGCATGGTATGCCATTTGAAGAAGAGTCTTTATGGCTTGAAACAAGCACCTCAGCAGTGGTACAAGGAATTTAAATCTTTCATGACTGATCACAAGTTCATGAAGACCGAGGTTGACCATTGTGTATTTGTGAAGAAGTATGAGAATGGAGACTCTCTGATCCTGTTGTTATATGTTGATGATATGCTAATTGTATGACAAAACAAATAAAAGATTGTTACCTTCAAGAAGGCATTGAGCTCATCCTTCGCTATGAAGGACCGTGGCCCTGCAAAGCAGATTCTTGGAATGAACATAATCCGAGATAGAAAGAAGAAGTTACTGTGGCTAAGTCAAGAGAAGTATGTTAAGAAGATCTTGAAGAGATTCAGCATGGACAAAGCCAAGAAAGTTAGCACCCCTGGTCGGGCACATGAAGCTGAGTAAAAGGCAGCGTCCGAGGTCTGATGAAGACAAAGATGAGATGCTAAAGATCCCATAGCAATCTGCAGTTAGAAGCTTGATGTATGCAATGGTTTGCACTAGACCCGACCTGACATATGTAGTTGGTATGGTAAGCTGGTATCTTTCGAACCCCGAAAGATCACTGGGAAGCAATGAAGTGGATCTTCAGGTACCTTCGAGGTACAACTGATTTATGCCTCCGATTTGGAGAAGGTGAAGTCGGGTTGCAAGACTACTCGGATGCCAATTTAGGGGGAGATTCCGACTCGAGGAAGTCGACGGCAGGATACTTGATAAGATTTGCTGGAGAAGCAGTCCCTTGGCAATCAAGATTGCAGAAGTGTGTGACACTTTCGACAATCGAGGCCGAGTACATTGTCGTGACTGAGGCAAGCAAAGAAATGTTGTGGGTCAAGAAGTTCCTCATGGAACTCGGCTATGATCAAGACAAGTACGAGCTGATGTGTGACAACCAAAGCGCAATTCATCTTGAGAAAAACTCGACCTATCACTCCCGCACCAAGCATATTGATGTGAGGTATCATTGGATCTAGGATGTGGTGGAGGCCGGACAGCTCGCACTTGGCAAAGTGCACACCGACCAAAATTGGTCCGATATGATGACCAAGCCGGTACCAGCAAGGAAATTTGAAGATTGTTGTGAAGGTGCCAGATTGTTGAAGCTAGCGCATTGAAGATGCCAAGTTGTTTGATTGAAGAAGCCAGGTTGTTGATTGAAGAACCGGGCTCCTGTTTGAATTTGACTCATTGAAGTCATAGGGGGAGAATTGTTAGATTGGGCCTTACTCCTCTAATGCTGACCCAGGCCCATTGAGGGTTCTAACACCCTAAATCTAATTCACCTCTTTAAATACATTAGTTGATGGTGGAAGTAGGTTAGACTCAAACATGGAAAGCTGTCAGAGAATATTTGAGAGCCTCAAGTGACATTCTTGAAAGCACATTTGAGCAAGCCTCCGTGCTTTGCATTTAAGAGATCTCTAAAGAGAGTTTAAGTGAAATATTCTAGGGAGTTTGATTATCACCATTGTTGGAGAGGTTGAGAGAACCACCACCGTGGTGTATTTGATTATAACCCATTATTGTTATAGTGGAAGTTGATTCTGAATTAGTGTCCCATGGGTTTTACTTCTGCACATTGAGGAAGGTTTTTCTCACGTTAAACAAATTGATTGTGTTCTCTCTCATCTTTACTTTTTTATTCTGCTTCCGCATTTGATTTAAGGGTCCGTCTTTGACCCAACACCTCATTCCCTATTCCCTCGTGTAACGCCTCAATTTACCATCTTGTTATTATTGATTTTTAATGAAAATTCTTTTCGATTTGCTTAAAAAATACCAAACCACAATTTTCCATTACTGGGTAATATTTATAATTCTGAAGTAACATATAATAAGATTACAAAAGATTTTTCCTCACTGATTGATATTTATAAATCTGATGTACAATAAAATACATATTGGTATCAATTCTATTACATAGTACAAACAACTAAAATACTCTGTAACAAAGAAATACATCTTCAAACATAACCTCTTCAAAATATTACATCTTCAAACAAAATTCTCTTCTTGTAGACAGCTAATAGTCTCTCTTTGTTGTTCATCTACTCGCCCGAATAAAATCGAGGTCATAGCAGGTGTCAACCACAGACACAAAGTACAGGGTAAGTTTATGATAAACATAATTTAAACAACAAAATACATACAATGTACAGATAGTCATAACAACATCCTCAAAATTATATGATGCATGATTCTCTTTTTATTTTAACACGATCTTGCCCCCGCCAGGCAAAATATCAAAATAACACAGATTAACCCCCGCCAGGCAAAATATCAAATTAACACGGATTAACCCCCGCCAGGCAAAATATCAAAATAACACCACTTTCTCAATTACTGTCTCATGTGCTTTACTCAGAAACTCAACATTAATCAAGTACAGAACTCGGCTTATTACTCATGTACAAAAACTTAACATATCATCCATGTACATTGATTCATAGAAACACATGAAGTTCATAGAGATTTATAAAACACTTAGCAACACATGAACTTCATAGAAATTCATAGAAACACTCAACAACATTTGAACTCCAAACATTTATTTAAACAAAACAACACTCAAAAACATTTATTTAAACAAAATGCACTCAACATTTATTTAAGCATAAACTCCCTATACATACTTATTCAAACACAAATAATACTTAAATTATCTTTACCATAAAACTTTCCCATACATACCTTGTAACTTCTTAATAAGCTTGTCTTTTTCTTTCTTCAGAGCTTGACAAACTTTCCCTAAAGATGCTAGCCTTTTCTACACGTGATCTTCAAGGAGATGTGGAGTCTTTTTCTCACTTGATTTAGGCTTTAATAAGGGAAGGATGAAAATGAAATGAAAGAGGTATGAGGGAGAGCTTCACGTGAAAGTGTGTAGAAAAATGTCTTGGGAAAATGACTTGCACTTAAGGACCCCTTCACCCCTTTATATAGTGGTTGGAAAATGATATAATATTCATGGACATTTCTACCCTTCCTAACTATTTACTCTCATTTGGTTTCATTGTAACTAAATTC
>PYAF01001064.1:58343-68558 GCA_007407185.1 Glycine tomentella
AAGAAAAATCTTCTAGGTTTATCATGCACCTTACAAGTGTTCTACCACTTGTCTTCATCATAAGGCTTCCTTTGACAAGTGTCCACTTAGTTGGCATGTCTTGAAGCTTCTCCAATTTTCCTCCTTGTTCACGTGAACTACCAAAGGAGACAAGAGAAGATTTTTCTTCTCATCTTGTGTACATGTGTTATGGCTTCTTTCAAGTGTCTCTTCACTTGTCATGACCTTTACAAGTGGCTTATTCATGAATCTTCTCCTTCCTTCTACACCATTCTACACGTAAACTTCAAGCTAAAGGGGAAAGGAAGACAAATTTTACTTCCTTGAATGCTACATGTGTCATTTTTTATGATGAATAAAAATCTAATTCTAATTATAGTTTTCCACATGGCATTTTCTTGTAAAAAGTCAAGTTTGATTTGAACTCTTTTACCTAATAATAGAACTCTAGAGATCTCCAGAAATTGACTTCAATGACAGTTAAAATTACTTACAAGCAGAGTGATACACAACCTTGCTACGAGACTGCTTTTATCTTAATTCTGATTGGTCTGTACTATTTTTTATCATCAAAATTACTAAACCATTTTATTAAACAGATCTGGACATCCCATAATTTAGAGAAAATTCTATAGATTCTATTTATTATTTTTTCATATTTTTCCAATGCTTGAATTTTTCTGACTAATGTTTCAAAGTTGTCACCTTATAAAATTCATAGAAATTTTATTCTAGAGTTTCTTGTCACAAACTATTTTGATATTTTGCCAGTCAAGAGTATTCTATAATTTCATCAGATTCTCACAAAATCTCTAAGGATATCTGATCATTTTTGGCCTGAAGGACATTATGGTAAATTCATCATTCATCCTAGGGGCATATTTGTCATTTCGACTATAAAATATCTAGCCAAAAATATCTAAGGGTATTCTTGTCATTTCCAAAATATTCAAGGGCATTTATATAATTTCTATCTTAAAATATCTCACTAAAATATGTAGGGATATTTTTGTAATTTTCAAAAATATCCAGGGGCATTATCATCATTTTCACCTTAAGGGCATCTCTGTAATTTTTGATTTAAGGAAAGGGTAATATGGTCATTTCTTTCAAACATTTCTTTAATGTCTCTAATTGATATTTCACCCAATTAATTCAAATATAGACCAGCCAAATTTCTCATAATCTAATATTTACATCAAGAATAATTCATATAACGTATATTTGTAGTTATTGAAATTTCAGAGTGTTACACCTCGCCCAGTATAACGGGGTCTTATTCAGTGGGGTAGAGTGGAGCCCCAAGAAGCACTATTGAGAAGGAAGATCCTTGGCCCCTCATCATTCTCTTATTATCAGCTACTTTAGGAGGAATACTAGAGATCACATCTGATCCTATGATCCATCCTGAAATTCAAATTCATTCTTGGTAGGTTTCGCAATCAAACCTTTTTTTATGCGGTGTTAACGATTTAATAACTATCCTTATAGCTTTAGAATGTTTATGTTCTTTTAAGAAATTTTTATGCTGTCTACTCCTATGAATATTAGATATACTCACACCTGCATCATTTTCTAGTAAAAACACATTCTTAAATAGGGACAAGAAACTTTAGTTAACTATGACTAAACTTTTGATTAAGGATTAATATATCAACTTATGTTTGTACATTGCATTGATAAATTTAGTATATCTACTTATAATTAGTATATACATAAGTCATTTCGAAACACACTTTAAAAAACTAATGTGATTTGGTCATTGATAATCAATGACCAAATTACTTACTTGCTTTCATATATTGCACCACTTGTTTATTAGTTTATTATATATGCTTTGGTGGTTTACAAAATGTTTAATTGCTGCAAATTTGTCAATTCCCAAAGTTTAGATATTTAATGCACCATTTCGTTAACCATTGAACCTTTTAGTTTTTGTTCCATAGAATGTTAATGAAAAGGTAAATGAAAGACAAACCAAACTACATTTTATGGATGAATGTCCAAGAGCTCCATGGATGAATGTTCAAGAAGCCACAAAGGAGAAATGTAGAATGATGCCATTAAATATTCGCCTCTAAAGATTTGATACTCTATATAAGATTCATGGTTTCATCGAAGAACATAAGTTCTCGCTTAAGCAAAGGTTAATTTCATTAGAAGTGATTACAATTGTTTACAAAGGCATTGAACACATTAACTTATACAGTTCTTATATACGCTTGTTTCTTGTTTTTGTCATGCGACCTTCTAATCATGTAAGCACTTACTTCCTCAAGACCTTCGCTATCCTCTTCCTTGTTGGTTTCTTCTAGTCATATATCAAAGCAATGTGTTTAGCTTTTGAGGAGGAATCTGAAAAATCTAAAAATATATGTTACACACCACTTTTTTGTTATTTTGTTACCTAGGCTTTGATATCATTTCAAATTCTCACACAAAGGTAATACACGCATAACATATTGAATTAGGAGATAGAATGAATCTATTTGGTGGTTTACAAATTGTTTTTTATTGAACATATACATGAGAAGATACGAATATTGAATTTATTCTACATCTCACAAAGAATTAAATCGTAAATAAACTAACAAAAAAGCATGTCAAATTTAAAATATTCTTAAAAAGAAAAATTGATTCGCATTAACTACCTTTAATTACATCAATCTTAATTAAAAATTATTTTTTTCAACTTAACATTCAATGGAACTTGTTATGAGAAATAAAAGAGTTATTGAAACCAAAATCTTAATTAAATAAAAAATATTTTAGAAATTATAACTTTAAAGAAGATAAAATTAATAAAATTTACTTATATTTAAGATAAAGTTATTTTTTTTATCTTATATTTAAAATCAGAGGACTACAGAAAGCCTAAAATTTTGGAAGGATAATTTTCCATGTGAATTTAGACGTCCTAGACTTTCCCTGTGACACCTTAATAAATTGTAATTTTTTTTTTTCATCTTGGTCCATTATATAATTGTACTTCATAGATATATAATTATGACAGCATTGTCATTGAATGGAGACAACAAAGGACATGCAGGTGGAAACAAAAGAAGGAAAAAGAGGGTGCACGCGTATAAAATTTCAAATCAGACACTGTATTTTGTCCCGGGCATTAAGGAAAGCCAAAAAATAAAATAAATAAAAAAGAAATAAAACATGATAGAGGAAATTGGAAGCAAAGCCTAACAAAAACTACTTTATGGCATGAAATGAAATAATGCTTAAGACAACAAAAGAAAAGGAAAAATCTATACAATTTTTTCAGTTTTTGTTTTTTCTGCCTTCCATGTTAGTCCCATCTTTGAGAGTCTCTTGTGCATCATTTTCCATTCCGAGACTGAAAAGACAAGCTGCTTGAAGATACAAAGCAGTAGGCCACTCTGGAGATACCACTTGGGCTTGCATGGAATCCCCAAAAGCTTCTTGTGCCATGTCATTCATCAAATAAGATAAGCAGCGTCTTGCATACACTGTGGGTGACACCATGGTCCCTCCATCTATGAACTGAAACAAATGTAAAATACAAAGATATATATAAGTAACTTATTCACTAGCAAAACATAACTAACTTCTTAATTTTTTTTGTCAGATTACTTACAGGAAGTAATCTTGTTTGAGTTGAGTAGGATTCTAAACCACTAATTAAGTTGAAACAATTTCACACCAGTTGATCTGAGCTTGGTGGTTAGAGTTTAATTTTTGTCTTACATTTCTCATTAATAAAAAAATCATACTTTTAAAGTAATTATTATAAAATTTAACAAATTTATAATATATATATATATATATATATATATATATATATATATCAATTTGTGGTTAAATGACAATGTAAAAATATTTTATACAGTAAATACATAAACTATTTTCTCCTTATTTTATTTTTAAACCATCACAGCTGCAAACAACTTAAGGCTAGAAGGAAAAGGCCTAAACAACATCTAATGTCCTGTTTGGTTCTGTAGTGGGAAACCCCAAACTTGAGTTTAGGAGTACTAAACATGATTTTGCTAGATTGAAAAAATTGGTTGTTCAGTTAAAATAAAGTTTATTCTTATTGAGTAGAAGTAAGAAAAAATCATTAAAAATGTATCTTTTGCATTGTGGGTTTTTATTCTGATTTTACTTTTGAAAGAAAATTTCTTAAATATAAATCACTTTTCTTTAAAATTACTTTTAATTAAAATTATTTATACAAAATCAGGATGATGCAAAATAAAGTTAACAAACAGATAATCCAAATTAGATGTTTGGCAAGACAGTATGCAACATCAGTCGTTGCAGGTCTGCAACATTAACATTAAGCATAGCATCCAATTTAAGCCAAAAGTCCTAAAATTAAAATCCTCTTACTTGAGTGTAGCAGTCAATGGCAGTGACAAAGTCCTTAACTCTAAAAGCAGTATCTCCATGCTTCTTCAAATTCAAGGTCTCCTGCATTTGGCTGGTCCACAATTGAAAGGAAAGCTGCAATTTCAACATTAAGAATGATCAACATTAGAGTTGGTAACAATAAAAATAGAGGGAAAAGTGTGTAAACAAACCTCATTCGCAATTCCTTCATCATCCTTGTAACCAGTCTTCTCTAATATTTCATGTATTGCAGTAAGATCAAGTCTCAAACATGCTTCACCAAAAGGGGTCAATGATAATTGCTTTGTTGAGGATGCAGTTTCTTGCCGGAGACCCATTAGAACATATGAGGGAATCTGCTCATATACTATCCAGATGAGAAATTATAGTCTTCCCAAGATGGGTAATAAGTTCTCACATTGCTTACTACAACATTTTAATAATTAAATATATTTAACACTTGCATAATTCCAAAGTAAAAAAAAAAATAATTAATTCCAAAGTATATGCAAATAAGAGTTTACTTTACACGAAATAGTTTTACACAATAAGAATTTATCTAATCACTACATCATATTAATGAATATAATGACGTGATAAAGTAGCTAAATCTTATTAATTGTCTGCATAAAATGATTTACACTGACAATATATACAAAATCTAATAATCATTACATACTTAAATTTGAATCCACTTTATTGATAATCAGCAATCTTAAGGAACACAACAACTAGAAAAGAATATAGAAAGTATGGATGTACTTCATCAGCATGCTGCTCAAAAATCAGGTTCAAAAATAAGGGAAAAAGTGAAACATTTGTGTAATAGAGTAGAATGATAGATCTGAGACATAAGCACAAACTATTATACCTCTGTTTCTTTCTGAAGTGACAAGAGAGATGCAACAAGAGACTTTGCATTTGGCCTCTCACGAGCTTCATATTGTAAACAACGAGAAGCCAAACGAACCAACTCAGTTCCATCATCCTTTGAAAAGTGACCCTCTAAGGCAGAATCCATCAACATCAAAAAGTTTTTGCCACGAATTAGGTCAAGTGCCTGTAAAAGAACAAAAGTGAATGCTGTGAATATCATATTTTTGTTCTTCATTGAGCTTGGTACATCAATGAATCACCTTATTTATACAAGACATGGTCTGCATGAACATTAAAGATTTAACACAGATATTTATACGTAGAAGTATTATTTTGCAACTTGAAATAGATCCAAATAATTAATATACTATGACTAATATACCAAAAGATTGCAAATCAGTATTTTTTTTTTAAGTTAATGCAAAAGAGTATAAACAAAATACTAGAAAAGTTTCAAAATATATCACAAGAGAATTTATATAATAACAAAGTTTCTTGCTTATGATATTGATATAAATTATAGAGTATTGTCTCACATGCTCAATATGTATTTTAAGCAACTATATCAGTAATTGACAGCATCATTATCCAAAATCAATGGCCTGAAGATCTCATATGGAATTTTAGTTTGTTTAGTACTTAAAAATGGAAGGAAAAGCTTACATGGCTTGGTGGAATATGTTTACCACTCAAGAGATCTAGCAGCAGAGTTCCAAAACTGTAAACCACACTCTCTGGAGTCACTCTACCTGCATATGAACCCAAATGTACCAAAGAACAACAGTCACATACTAAAATATGTAAGCATATGCAAAATAATTCCACATATGTTTCCCTCATCTAAAAGGAGGATTTTCCTTAGGGGTAGGGAAACAATTAAAGAAAGAAAGAAAAAAACAAAAACAAGATGAATTTCTATATAAATTCCCATATAATTTGGTCAAACTTTATATTTCTAAAGAAGTAAAACAAAAGCAATTAATTTTTTACTTATTTGCAGAAGAGGATGTAAAATTAAATGCAGGCCCCCTTTGTGATACAATAAAAATCCTGTCTAACAAACAGAACAGTACAACATTATTAATGGCTCTTTGACCATTCTGAAGTATTTCAGACCAATCTATACTTTTATGGCTGATTCAGTGGCAGATTCCTCAGATCTCTTTCAGTTATGCCAAAGATCAAGGACATGCACTCATGCAACCAACACACACAAACATCCTAAAAACTTTACCAGTCCTTAAGTACTCAGGAGGGGTGAAAGCCAGGTTTGTACTGTAACTCTTGCCATCTCTGCTGTTCTTCATGAGTCCAAAGCAAGACAACCTGGGATTAGCATCCTGTTGATACATCACAAGCCAATCCAAGTTACAAATAGGAAGAAACAAGGTTTAGTTAGAACTTGGAAGCATTTATTAACCACCAGTTATACCTGATCAAACAAGATTCTGTAGGCATTGAGATCATGATACAAACCCCTTCCTTTACTAGTGCAATATTCTAGAGCTTGAGCTAAGTAGAAAGCCACCCTCAACCTCATGGCCCATTTCATTGGCTGTGCCTCCCCTGCACCAAATCAACCATGATTTACTTTTCTATGTTCAGAATTATAAGGCCTATAACCACAATTTAAAGAAAGATTTAAAACCCATCAAAGATTAACATAAAAGTTATGGTAATTAGAAACAACTTACAATGAAAGAGATGCTTGGCCAGAGTTTCATGTGGCATAAACTCTGCTACTAGCAGCCTCTCTTCCCCTTCATAGCAATAACCAACCAAATTTGCTAGACGTTCACTTCTAAGGCTTCCCACTTGTCTGGCTTCCTCCTAAAAGCACATAATACATCATGTCAAACTCAAAACAAGAAAGAAAGTGCAAGAAATTTAAAGTTTTAAATTGCAGTCTGCAGACATATTTGTAGCCTCAATATGGAGGTTTTGGAGATCTCCGTGGTATTTGTAGCCTCAATATTGAGGTATTGGAGATCTCCGTGACTGCATCACGACCACAATTGTGGCTACATCAGCTGCATTCGGAGATCTCCACAACTACATCACGACCTCAACTCTGACTATATCAGCTGCATTTGTCCACAATATGGTTTTAAAAAATAGTCTGCGGCTGTGATTTCAGCATGGCGACAGTAATGTGATCGCATTAGCTTCATTTATCCACAATTTCTCGTCATATCAAGGAAAGAGAAAAGACTGCAACTGCAATTTAAAACCTTGGTCCACAATTATCTTTAGAGGCCTTTTAAAACTTGACAAAAGTAGTAAAAAAGAAGAAAAAAATGAAGTGTAAGTGCAAGTGACAAACGAGGAATTGGCGAGAATCAGGCCAAGCAAACTTGTTGAAACGTTTGATGGCGATCCACTGTCCATTATCAAGTTTTCCTTTGTAAACAACATTGGGAGCTTTCTCACCATGCTCAGATACTATGTTTTCTGAGGAGAACCCATTTGTGGCAGCCTTCAGTTGCTCCAAACTGAACTCACCAAAACTTGGCCACAATTTTCTCTCACCCTTCTCACCATTTTCTGCAACAAAGACAACATTTTTTAAGCGAAACAAGAGTTTCTAGACAAAGGGTGTGTGCGCTGAAAACTCAAAAACAGAGAACCACACAAACCTTGGTCAGAGGATTCAAGGACAGAAGGTTTGAGGTGAGAGTGGAACCAGCGGATTGAGAATTTAGAGCAACGAGCCCCCATGAAAGTGCAATAGGAAGAAGAAAGAACAAGAACAAAAAGATGCAGTTCAACCCTCAAAGGTTGTATGGCTAATGAATAATGATCACACAGTGGTCATTGTTGTTTTATGTTTGAACATAAATGGCAGAGAGTTGGAAATTCAAAAGGTTTCTACTAATCTACTCTTGAGGTGGCTTCAACAACTCTTCATTTGTACCTCAATTGCTGTTGCAGTGTACACAACAGCGACAACACAAATACAAAATGTTCATAGTTACAACAATTTTTTGTTATCACTTTCTTCTTACGTCTTTCTCTATCCCTTTCTTTGAAACAGGCTTTTCTTTCTTCAGTGATTCAATTTGTAAAGGGCCTTTCCCAATCTTGGCTTTCTGGTTTTGGCTTTTCTCTTTTCTGCTTTCTCATCATTTTGCTTAGCATTTAATAAAAGGAAATTTAAGAATACCTTTTATGTGAATTTGTTCCCATTGTATTTTTTTGTTATTATTATATGTAAATGAATCCCATTTCCAATCTAATGAAAAGTTATTTGAAATATTAACTCCAAAAATCTAATATTTAACCCAGTGTTATAAATATCATTCCCATCATCGACTTTGTTAGGGTCATTCATCACTGTTTTATTTATTTATTATATACTCAAGTATATAAGCAAAATTAAAAACAACGTACAAATGAAATTAATTTATATACATTGTTAGTGTAAAATATATTTACAAAGACATCCAATGAAATTTATTTTATTGTCACATCATATTAATAAATAAAATAATATGCTAAAATAAACAAATTTTATTAAATATTTATATAAAAATATTTTACACTTACAATATATAAATTAAATTCAATAGAAATTTAGTACAATCACTAAAGTGATAATTATATAAGCACTAGTTCAATTGTACAATTGATTCAATTCAATAGTCCATAAGCACTAGTTCAATTGTACAATTGATTCAATTCAATAGTCCACTCAAGTCTCCAAGTGATTCAATTCAATAGTCCACTCAAGTCTCCAACCCATTGTCCAATCACTTGAACTTGAACTATAATACCCTGAGACCTGGCGCGGTTGGCGCTGGATTTCGCGCGGTTAGCGCCAGGTCCTTTTGTGAGGAAATTGTATTTGAAGTGCGGCGCGATCAGCGCCAGGTCCACGCGAGTAGCGCCAAGGTCTCTGAAGTTTGATGCCAGTGGCGCCAAGGTGACGCGAGTGGCACCACAGGCTCTGGAGTTTGGCGCGATCAGCGCTGAAGTGGCACGGTTGGCGCCAAAGTCTCTGGACTTCCACGCGGTTGGCGCGGATGGCGCCACGGCCACCGCCATTGTGGCGCGATTGGCGCCAGAGGTGGCGCGGGTCGCACCAGACCTCTGGCAGGCCACCTATATAAAGGCCACATGCGATTTTTTGGAGAGAAACACTGTTTCTCTTCTTCCTCAGAGCTCCCACCTCCATTTTTAAGTGTCTAAGCTCCCTAAGATCTTGCTTGCTAGCCAAAATTACTTCTATTAGCCATTAAACTTGTGAGGAACACCTAGAAAGCTAAAATCCTTCATCCAAACCCCTTGAAACCTTGAGTTGAGAGATTCCTTTCTCAGAGGAATTGTGGAACTTCAGCTAGACAAGGAACTACGGAGATTCAAGAACATTGGGGCCAGGAGAGACAGTCCAGAGGTCATCCTTGCCGATTCTGAGGTAAGAAGCTCGAGTTTAGAACTGTGTAGTGATGAAGGATTAGCTTTCCGAATTTGAATTGGTGAACTTTGATTCTTGGCTCTGCTTATGAATGAGTGACTTGTGTAGAGTCACTAACTGATGATTATATGACATGCAAGAGTCTTGACTGTAATCGTGAGGTGCCTGAGAGGCCATAGGAACGGTGCCTGATGAATAACATGGACCGTTCAAGTTATAACTGGAAATTTAGTTGTTGAGCCGATGGGAGCTTTAAGCTCACTATATGTAATTGATATTGAGTCTGGAAGTGACTCTAAGCCTTGATTGAGTTGTGAGCTCATTGTATGTGAACGGCATAGAGTCTATGATGACTCAGATGCTTGGATTAAGCGGTGACAGACCCCTGAGGGTCTAAGAGAAGCCTAGTGTGTGTTGGGCTGTCATGAACCCTAAGATAGAGGACTTATGTACATGCTAGTGCTGAATGTATGATTGAATTGGTTATGATCTGTGCATACATGCTTTGATTAGGACTGGACACCGAGGGTGTCAGTGGCGGGTGCCACGGATCAGGGAGA
>PYAF01001064.1:82877-98232 GCA_007407185.1 Glycine tomentella
ATAATCATTATGAATTTCAAATTCTAGATTAATGATTAGATTTATTATGATTTTGAGTTGAAATTAATAATCATTATGAATTTCAAAATTTCTAGATTAATGATTAGATTTATTATGATTTTTTGAATTCAAATTAACAATCATTATGAATTCAAATTCTAGATTAATGATTGGATTAATTTTGAATTTAAATTAATGATCATTATGAATTTCAAATTCTAGATTAATGATTGGATTAATTTTTTTTAAAAATGATTTTGAATTTAAATTAATGATCATTATGAATTTCAAATTCTAGATTAATGATTGGATTAATTATTTTAAAAATTGATTTTGAATTCAAATTAATGATCATTATGAATTTCAAATTTTAGATTAATGATTGAACTATTTATTTTTAATTTCTTTGTAATAAAATATTGAATGGGTAAAGGTTTTAAATTAAAATATTAATTTTTAAAAACCTGTGGGTTCCATTGTGGATCCATTAATAAAATGGTCATGTGAAGCGCCAACGGATAATGATAACCAGATTTTATTTGATTGGATCTCAACAAATTCAAAAATTTTAGTAAAGTATTGTACGGCCCAATGTCGACAATGCTTGGATACTAAGGATAATTTTTGAAATTGAATGATGGTTAATTACATTCAAATTTGATAAAATTATTAATCCTCCCATCGAGGCTCTGGTAATGGCGCCGAAGGCCTAAAATAACAATTTCAGTTTTGTACAAGTGATTTACCCAACGTAAGCCTTGTAAGGATAACTAAACAATTGTAACAATGAACAAAAGTAGTTGAGGAATCTACTTGCAACTAGAATGGTTATTGTATGATTGTAAATTGTGCGCTTTATTTTTTCCAGGAAATGTCGTCTTTCAATCGGTTAGCTACTATCTTGAGTAAAAAAACCTATGGATGGTACAAACTACAAACAATGAAAAACTAATTTGGATATTGTTCTGCAATATGAGAAACTCAACTTTGTCTTGACTACCCCTAAGCCAGCACAGCCTGTAGAAAATGCTTCTAAGGAAACAAAGAAAAAATTTTCTGATTGGGAGAAGACGAATGTTGCAGTTTGCTGCTACATTCTGGCCAGTCTCATTAATCACTTGCAGGAGTAAGTGAACATGCTTGAGAGTGGAGTAGAAATGCTCTGGACTTTGATGGCATGTTTGTTATTCCTAGCAGTTCAGCAAGACAGAATGTGTTGCTTGTGATTAAGGCTTTCTTAGTGGAGAATTACAGTGATAAATGAATCATTGATTCAGGAGCCACTAACCATGTTTGTTACTCTTTGGAGTGGTTTAAACATAGCTTGCCTATTGGTCAAGGCCAAAGAGTTTTGAGACTTGGAAATGGGGAGCTTGTCTCTGCACTAGCAGTAGAACAAGTTATTTTATCATTTGTTAATTGTAGAACTTTGGTTTGGATGACTATTTATTTGTTTCAGATTTTAAGAGGAATTTAATTGTTGTTAGTTGTTTGATTAAACATGGTTTAACAGTTTAGTTTAATTCCTCAGTTTCTATAAGGAATTCATCTTCTTTTATATGTTCTGGTACTTTGTTTAATGGTCTTTATTTCCTTAGTCCTATACCCCATGAAGTTAATCATGTTGAATTCAGAGACGAAGAGCATGTTCATCTATCTAAGAAAAGAAAGGTTTCTAATGAAACTTATCTTTGACATTTGCGATTAGGTCATATTAACTCTAACAAGACACAATTGGTCAAGAGTGGGATTTTAAAATCCCTGGTTTTTGAACCGATACCAGTATGTGAATCATGATTAGAGGGTAAAATGAAAAAGCGGCCTTTCAAGGCCAAAGGAAATCGTGCCAAACTTTAGCTGGAATTAGTACATACTGATGTATGTGGAACCAATAAATGTCCAGGCCAGAGGAGGGTATGGGTACTTCATCACATTCACTAATGATTACTCAAGATTTGGATACATATACTTGATACGTCATAACTCCAAAGTTTTTGGAAAATTCCAAGAGTTTAAGGTTGAGACAGAAAAGCATCTTAGTGTTCAAATCAAGATCTTAGGTCTGATCGAGGAGGTGAATACCTATATGGTGAGTTCAGGTCTTACCTGACTAAAGAGGGGATAGTTTCACAACTAACTTCTCCATAGAGTTGCTGAAAAGAGAAACAAAACCCTTTTAGAAATGGTGAGGACCATGCTTAGTTATTCGTCTCTGTCTGAATCATTCTAGGGATATGCCTTAGAAATTGCCATATACTTATTAAATTTAGTTCCATCTAAATTTGTTTCAAAGGCACCCACAAAACTATGGAATGGGCGCACACCCAGTTTGAACCATATTCGGATTTGGGGTGCTTTGGGACATGTCTTAAACTAGAAGCCAAATAAAGTGGAATCACATACAGAATTGTGCATGTTTGTAGGCTATCCTAAAAGAACTAAACGTTGAATGTTTTATAGTCCAAAAGGTAAGAAGGTCTTAGTGAGCACTCACGCGACTTTCCTATAGGAGGATTATATGACAAATTACAAAACAAAGAGTTTGATTGTTCTTGATGAGCTTATCTCAGGTCAAGTTTTAACTCAACCTCACGTGGTTCCATCTTATGTTCCTATGGTTGTTCAAAGAAGGGAAATTATACCTGAAGGTGAACATACACAAGAACTAGATACAGAAACAGAAGTTCAGCATAATGATCTACAAATGGAACCTGTAGAAATGCAAGTACTACTTGTTGAAGAACAAAATCAAGAATTGGATAATCCACCTAATGAGGATCTTCAAGAAATTATTGATCCATCTAACTTGACCCTCCTGTAGATGCACAACAATAAGTTAGGCAAAGTCATGGTGGGAGCATCAACCCACAAGATATCTCTTGTTGGGAGAATCGTACCAGGTTGTCACCATTGAAAGAGATGACGACCCCACTAGTTACGACGATGCACTTGAAGATGTTGATGCTTAGGAATGACTTAGGGCTATGAACTGTGAGATGGAATCTATGCATTCTAACTCAGTTTGGTCTCTTGTAGAAGCACCTAAAGGGATAAAACCCATTGGGTGTAAATGGATCTACAAGAGAAAGAGATGATCAGACGGAAAGGTTGAAACCTTCAAAGCTAGATTGGTGGCAAAAGGGTACACCCAAATAGAAGGTGTAAACTATGAAGAAACCTTTTCGCCAGTAGCCATGCTTAAGTCTATCTGGATTCTCTTAGGTATTGCGACAAGTCTCGATTATGAGACTTGGCAAATGGATGTCAAGACTGCTTTTCTAAATGGAAATTTAGTAGAGGACATATATATGCAGCAACCAAAAGGGTTCATAGTCGAAGGGAAGGAATACATGGTATGCAAGTTGCAAAGGTCTATCTATGGACTTAAGCAAGCATTCAGGTCATGGAACATTAGGTTTGATCAAACCATTAAATCTTATGGTTTTGAGAAAAGTCCTAATGAGCCATGTATATATAAAAGAATCCAAGGGGAGGCAATATCTTTTCTGGTGTTTTATGTAGATGATATACTCCTCATTGGAAATGACACAGAGGTATTGTTAGGCATAAAGACCTGGTTGAACAAGCATTTCGATATGAAGTACCTAGGAGAGACAAATTATATGGTATTAAACTCTTACAAGACCGGAAGAATAGGTTATTGGCATCGTCACAGGCCTCCTACATTAACAAGGTCCTTATCAGTTTCAACATGGAGAATTCTAAGAATGGAATTTTACCCTTTAGGCATGGGTTCATCTCTCTAAGGAGCATTCTCCTAAGACTCCTGAGCAGAGAGAATGCATGAGTAGGATACCCTATGCTTCGGCTGGAGGTAGTCTAATGTATGCTATGTTGTGCACCAGGCCAGACATCTGTCACAAAACTAATCCTGGATAGTAGTTAAGCATATACTCAAGTATCTTCGGAGAACGAGAGATTATATGTTGGCTAATTCTAGTGGGAGTCTTGAAACCATTGGTTACATAGACTCAGATTTCCAAGGAGACACAGTGGTAACCAAGATAATATTGGAAGAAAACCTTGGTGACCCTTTTACAAAGAGTTTGCATGAACGTGTGTTCGAGAGACATGTTACATCTATAGGTCTTAAGAAGATTCCGAACTTGTTATAGCTTTAGGAGATTGAATTTTCACTTCGTTTATTTTGTGCTATTTGAGCAAGACATCATGACATTTAATTTTTGAAAGTTATAAATAAGGTATTGTTCATTTATGGTATGCACACAAAATTTACGAATACCAAGATCCGGATCAATTGTAGAGTATATGATCATATGGATACGTTCATGGAGGACATTATCATAGGTTCTTACAATTGATGAATTGGTTCACAGTTGTTAAATAAAGTTGGGCGCTTTATTTAGGCTGCAATATTTTATGAAATGGTCTTGTTCGAGCCATTGTAAAATATTGGTGTAAATTAGTGTTCACATTGAAAGTGTCAAGGAGAGATTTGATTAAGGTTATTTTCCTGTCATAAGTATCAAATCTCTAACTAACCATAGTTACGTGATTGCTCTTAATGTCGAGTTTATTATAAATAGGTAATTGAATAAATTTGATTCTTTGATTTACCAACGGGTGAGGCCCGACCAATTGACGGCCAATAACTCAGTATTTTGGGAGGAAAATTATTTGATTATCGGTATTTATGAGATAAACAACATAGAATTTGTAGGATATGTCCCCTTGATATGTTTCGGTACTTGGGCATTAAAGACATTGGACAGTGCATGTAATGCATTAGAGAAACTATTAAAGTCAAGGGAATAAATAATTGACTGAGTAACAGAAAACTCATCAATTAGTTATCGACATATTTTATTATTATTGATCTTGGAGTTCAATTTCGGGCTTTTAGTGGAATATCACAAAATTATATAATAATTTATTGATTATAAGGAGCCTTGACAATAATAGATGGTGGATCCCCATGCTAGCTTGAAACAAAGGGTGAGACATTTTTAGTTGATGATGAAAAGTGAGTTACATGATTTTGGACTTTAAGCTTAAGTTTGTAATCAAGAGCAAGTGGGAGATTGTTGGGAATGCTCTTTATACAACAGCTATTGGGTTTAAGTGTATGACAAGGCCCTGAGAGACATAGGTTTATGTTTCTTAGTTTCCTATAAAATAATTCTATTTACTTTAGACAAATACAACAGTTGTTATCATCCCTATGAAATAGAAAAGTGCCCATATATTTTCCCTCTTCCTTTTTCAAGAATAGTACAAAAGATTTGTCATTTGTAATTTGATTGAGGAGACCAAGAGAGGACTCATCAAAGAAAAAGAAGGAGATTGCATTCACGCTTCAAGAGGTAATTATCTCCTTTTGATTAAAAGACAAGGATGATTTTATAACATTTAAACGTACTATGTTCAATACGCTTCCATAGATTAAGGAATCCTTCATATATATCTTTATGTGTGACATATTTCAACATAAAATTAAAATTTGGGAGAAATAAAATTAGTATATTATAAAAAGAACCCAGACCCTGCATTATTTTCATTGTTAAAAATTACTTAAAAGTTCAAAATAAATCTTATGTCTTTATGTATTTCTTAAGTATATATATGTAATTGTGATTCCACAAGTTTTTAACAAATTAAGTCCTTTCTCTTTTAAAATTAGGTAAATTTATTAATTTTTTTTATCATTTTTTTCACAAAAATTCTCAAATTCTCATTCTTTATTCAAAATGCTAACAAATTGATTTGATTAAATAGTTCAAAATTATTATTTGATTAAGACTCATTGACCAAAACATCAAATTTCTTTCTCTTTCTTTATATATCTACCAGTTTTTCCCATTTCAAATTCTAATCTCACATCCTACAACTTTTAAAAATTTGATTAAACTTTCACTAAATTTCTAAAGTTTTTAAATTTTATATCTCAAGTTTATCATGAGTCTTTAAATACTTGAATACAAAAATAAAAATAAGGTTTTTAAAAAATTACAAATAGACCAAATTTTCTTATATTTAAAAATAAAAGAATTTAATTAACTTAAAAAACTAAATTTAACTACACGTACTCCAAACTAAAATATATATATAAAAATACAATAATGCATTCAAATTTTAAATGTTAATATTCATCATTTGTTTATGTGGTGCCGGCAGTGATGTATCCACGTGGTTGTCAAATAAAAATTTAAAACATAAAATAAACACATACAAACGTGTATCAAACATGCATGTGTCAGTGTCATAGTGTGTCATATCTTACACGTGTCCAACACAACACTAGAACAATATATCCATGCATAATAGCTTGCATCATAGTTGCTTCCATGAGTGATTCGTGATGAAGTCACTTTCTTCCATAAGAAATACTGTCTTGGGGGCCTTCTGCTTTCATTTTTACTTTCAAGTTTCATCTTTCCTCTATGCATGCTTTGTTATTATGTATCAAACTCTTTGAAATTTTGATAATTTGATTTTTTAAAATATTAAATTACTAAAACCCAAATACCAGTTGAAGGTCCTAAAAGGGCCCAAAATATGGTGTTAACTTATTAGTTAGATTTAACTCCTCTGTAATAAATATAATACATTTTAATAGATAAAATATAATTATAATTGTAAGGTAAAAAGTTAATAGTTAAAATTATAGTAAAAAAGCATGTACATTCATCTTGGGACTAACATAGTTGCTTTTACATTATCTTTGACGTGATTTTGCACTAAATGTAATTCCTAGATGAAAAATCAAACAAAATCACATTAATAAATCAACTAAATTAATATGATTTTAAATAAATATTCACATACTTTTTTTATCATTTTTTATGATGTCAAAACACATGTTATATTGGTCACTAACGAATATTCACATGTTTGAGCTTGTGTTAAGAAATTAATTTTAGGTGCATAATTAATTTGAGTTAAGACAATTTAGGTAACTTTTGTTAGATAAACAAATTTTATATTAAATTTTATTACTAACTTACTTTCATAATAACAACATTTAAACATAAATCACATCTTAAAATCAATTTTACAATATCTTACTCAAACACACACTTACCATTAATTGTATAGCTACACTTTAGTTTAAGGGGCTCAATTCAATCACATCTTTCTCTACTTTCCAAACAATTTCCATTCATCGCAAATGGGTCTCTTCATCATAAAAATCACACCACACTAGACAGAATTGAGAGCTCATGACATGATCTCGCAGCCAGATAATTGACCACACCAATTTATTAAAACACAAAAGCACAACACGAAATGAATGAATGAACCACCCCCGCCCCGCCCCGCCCCCCAAAAAAAAAAAAAAAAGAACAAAGTGAGAGGGTGGTGTGATTATTATTCATACCACCTATATATGTGGGGATCAACAAAGGACCCTCATATAGGGAAAGGAGCAGCACGTAAAAGGCAAAAGAAAGTGGTCGTTAGATTATGGAGTCATAGACATGCCTCAATGATGATGCTCTTGCTCTTTCATCACTCACGTATATATAAACCCTATCATTGCGCTTTGCCTCTGTCTCTGTGCTATTGTTTGTCTCCCATAATGAGTGTGCACCCCTTTTCTACATTGACTAGCTTTTTCTAGCTTAAATTGCGCAAGCAGCACCCTTTTATTGGATTATTAGATCGTGGATATGTTTTATGCGTGAAAATATCATATAATCATATATTTTATATTATCCTAGAGTAGTAGTCTAGTAGACCCTTTGCTTTTGTGTAAATATAGAAGGGCCACACCCACTTGCTGACTTGCATGACCCGGCTAGCATTGCTTAGCTGTAATTACAAGTGGCATCCTTCAATTTTTCAATACACATCATTTTGGATATCTTAATGGGTATGACTCATGTATGGATTAAAGTTGAAAATATTATCCGTGTGTTCAATATAAATCTAACAGATAAAAAAAAAATATAAAAATAAAAGTAAGAGCCACGATCTTTTGGCAATTACTTTTATCTTAAGTATTCTTTCTCATGAAAAACAAACATGCACTCATTAATTTTGTGTTTGGTTTCTCGATGAAACCAAGTTCAACTAGGTTTTTCCACTTTCCAAGATAAGAAAATAAAAGTAAGTCTTTTGTTGCTTTAGAAGGAAAGTTAATTATGTTTAACGTAATTGTTTTTTAAACACGTACTAAGGTATGCTTGGTTAAAAGTTATAAATGTGAATTCCAATAATAAAAAAATTATGCATTCCAATGTATAAAATAAGAAGAAAAACAACTTGTTGCTTTTGAAGTAAAAATACTTTTAAACTTAATTTTAATTCAAACATGCAATAAATTTTTAGAAGAGAATCTCAATGCAGTTCTTATAGAGCATATCTTTAAAGAGAAACTTACAAAAATACTTCAGAGTTCTACTGAGAAGGAAAAGACTTTAATTACTATAATAGTTAAAAAAAATAAAATCGTTTTAATGTAATTTCATAGATGATTTTTGTTTGTATTAAATAAATTGAATTCGAACGAAAACCTTATCTGATTTGCACGGGTCTCATGGTAAACTTAATTATCTACATAAAGTAGACACATCTCCCCTTTTAATACTCAATAAATCTTAGTGTTTTTGTTTAGCTAAGCACGCGACGTTCTCCTTAAAAAAACGAGTTCACTTTTGTTGTTTAATCCTTTAATTTATTTGTGCGAATGAGTAGTTTTAAAATTTATAAAACTTGTACACAAGTTAGTTTTGTGGCTTTGTTAGCCAAAGATATTAAAACCACTAACATGACGTGTGTTTCATAAATTTATAAGCTTGCTTGTACTCGTAAAATAAATTTAAGTAAATCACAAGTGGAAGATATTTCAAGGGACTATCGGCCTTGTCTTAAGAAAATATTTATGTTTTCATTAATAATTACAAAAATATCAACTCTTTTCTTATTTTTGTAAGAAAATTCGGGAAATATCACTCTATTATTTTTATCATTTTTCTGTACAAATATTTGTAAATAAAAATAAAGTAACATGACATTTATATGATTATTAACAAAAGGGAAAAACATTTATTTATCGTAATCACTATAAGTTTTCTATTGGATCTATCTTTTATATCAATAAATAATATGTACTAATTGTATAAACTTTTTTACAATGTTATTATGTGTGGTCAGTTTGTTATTATTTTAATATTTATCTTAAAAATCATACTAAGAATTATATTATGATTAATGGATAGAGTTAAAATACTTCTATACAATACATTCCTATCAAACTCCTGTTATATTCAAGTGCTGTATTTCCAAAACGGGAAAACGTTAAATATTTAGTTATATTCCCAAATGTATAGCCATCCTTTTGACCAAATTGGATGGGAAAACAGGATCTCTGTGTATCTCCAAATGTTGCACATATGAACAAATAATGATGTCACCTTTGGGAGCTCCTTAGAACTAGTTTTCATTATTAGGCAACAAACAAACACCGCAAGCCGAGAGTAATCTTAGTTGTGATAAATGAGGCTATGTAAACATGCATGGATGGCCACAAGCTATAAACCTAACACTTCACACTTGCTGGATTGGCAATAATGTTGAGAAACACAATGCCCCATTTGGATTAGACCAAGTGCTTCAACAAAGGAACAAAAAAAAGGCCACAAAACGCGTTAAGCGGTGTGGAGGGGTGCCCCATGAGACAACTATATGACGCATGTGACATGTTGCATCAGCAACGAGTTAATGTTATGAAAGGAGAAACTATTTGAATAGACGGGGTACCTAAAACATCCAAATTAGGTTTGGAGACGACGGACAAGGAAAGGGACAATGGACATAGAGCATTGTGATGCGTAAAAAAGCACATGCACGGTCAAAGCATCATGTGCTTGCTCGTGTCACTTGCCACCATTTCAAATTTTAAGAATAAGTCACGCTTGTGTTGGTTCCCTTTTGATTTTTACCACCAAACTAATCATTTTAGGGATAATGAGCCCTCCAATGAACAGTAATTACCTCAAATCCTACATACCCTTTTTCACTTTCAACCCCTTTTCAACATGGAAAAAGCCAAAAAGTGTTAACAGTTGTGACATTGCATTTTACTTAACAAATTACACTCATCTTACTTTTTGCCTTTATCAAATGACACATAATACTATTTTTTTTTTCTATTCCTACACTAACCTTGTTTTAAAATATTACACTAACTCCCCCTTATATGTTATACTAACACCTCCTATAAAGGAGGTAAATGTTATGATTAAAAAAGTAAGAGTTTGAGTAATTACAAGAAATCTCAAGGATGATTAGTGTAATTTAATCTGCTTTAACCAGGCAAAGTTGATCTAGGAATTGGAATTTCCCTTACTTTTCTACATAACACGCCTATTAGTCTATTACATAGTGCCGATAATTAGGTTGGTTACCATGTGCTTGCAAGAAGATTTAACAACCAACAAAAACAAAAGACTGTACAGCATTATGCATGTGGGATCAATGATGTAGTTAAAAGAGGAAATGAAAATTTTTCTATGGCATATGCTGATGCTGTATAGATAATTTAACCATGACATGGGATCTGAGCTGAAAAATGTTGAAATGCACAACCCAGTTTCAATTTCACTAGTACAAATCAGGCCCTACTAATTTGAATTAACAGGTGAATGTTTCAGACAACAAATCCTTCAAATTGAAGGTGCTTGCAGCTTTCCATCAGCAATCTTGCAGTGGATCCAATTTGTACAGCAGAGGCTCCTATATCTATGCACCATTCATGGCAGAGTCTGCATGGAGTGTATTGCCATCTTCTATGATCTTGCCATTCACTTGAGTTCTCTGCCTCTGAGCAAATCAAAACAACCATGTTAAGTCCAAATCAAAGACAGAGACATGACATGAATGGAACAAGGGTAAGGACAAGTGCATTCAAAGTACCCAATCTGCAGGGTCTCCAGAATTCCCATTCAATAGCTTGTGGTTCTCCTCTTTGGTCCTGCTGTCTTTGTCTTTGGTGCTCAAAGGTAGCAAGGTTGCGGCTGCAATTGACCTGTCTGGTAATTCTGCAGAATAACTAAGTCAAAACAACAGCAAATGGTAATCAAATAAAGACACTAGTTATGTAATTATGTGCATGTGACAAATGTTCTAACCTGGCAATTTCTTGTCAATAAAAAACACCACCAAATTAACAGTGTACCTGCCAGCCATGGACCAAAAAGATCAACAAAAAAGGGACATAGGCCACAGTTTTCACATTACATAGCAAAATATGCTCCTTACCAGGCAACAACTACGTCAACGGTGTAATGTTTGCGAGATGCTACTATCAAAAGACTCTGAACCACAGCAAGCAACCACCCTAGCTGCTTGAGTGACCTAGTGGTTCATCAATGTCAACAGTTACAACAAATCAGAATTTAAATTTAAACATAACAGAATATGTGACAGGAAGGACTGAAAATGAAATGAATAATAAACGAGGAGGGCTAGCAACACACTCCTTATAACACTTTCTTATTGGTTAAAATTTAATTGAAATCTACAAAATCATGAGTGAGATTCATTAACCAAGGTGTATGATCACACAATTTTGTGATTTCCAGCAAATTACAACCAATAATAGTGTGTGTTAGAAATAGTGTGTTAAAGAATGTGTTGTTGGCATTTCTCAAATAAATTAGCCTAACAAAAGTTACTGCAGTAAAATCTCGTGATAGAGTCGATTCTTCAACAAAAACAAGATGGAAGACACTTATAAGCCAATTTTACCTTCGAGTGCCATATTTCTGATACGTGAGCACAAAAACAAGTGTAAAGATCATGTGTGATGAGAATATCAAATCACCACATCCATAGACCACACCACGCGGGACTGTACATAATATAATTGAAATGAGCGACAAAACAAATACATAGGCATCAAATATGAACAATTCCAATACCATAATGTATACTCACAATTAATCAATAGCACTTCAAGGACACTATCTGGACGGGGTAATGTGGCAAGTTTAGAACCCTGCATGATACATTAAGTAGTCTAAAAATTTAAGAATCTAAAAATATATATAATAAAAGATCTTGCACATATATGCTATTTGCAGTGGTTAAGAGAACACTTAAACACAACATGTGGCATGTTTTACAAACACATTCTCAAACAATTGTACCTCTCGGCAATGGTAATTTGGACCAGGAAGTTGTGTAGAATAAAATGTGATTATGCGAAGAACTTGAGAACTCTGCAGTACACAAATATGAAGTGAGAAAACTGGCATATTCACATATACAGAATAGGCACTTAACTCTATCTGAAGCTCTTAAATGGCCAGGAATATACTTTTCTGACCATGTAAGAGGAACAGAAAGCAAGGCATGATGACATCACATAATAATCAGCGTTACTCATGTGAGCATTAAAATTTTGAATCATCCTAATTCATCAATCTATCACCCTAAGAACTTATTTATTCAATTAGGATTCCCAAAAAATTAAACAATACTTATTAAACATGGGATAATGTGATCAACACTTACAACTAAGAATGCTAAAACCCTGCACCATATTAGAACTGTGTAGATCTTTCTGTTCTTCAATATGAATGGATGAAATGTCCACTGCAAAATCACATATCAAAGAATATATATGAAACCTCACAAAAAATAAATAAAGAAAATGATACTTGTTTAAATGAGAAGTTCACAAAAATATGCCATACGGGCCAAAAGGGATTTTTAGAAAGGAAAATAAGCCACTGAAACAGGGATAGTATTATACTAATACTATATATGTCAAATCTTGTAGTAGCAGAAACTTCAAACCACAAAGTAAGAAATGATATTTGCTTTTCTTTTATTTGTCATTTTTTTAGTTTTCCTACAAGTCATTCTCAATAGTCAGTACAAACACCTCGTGGGTAACTTTTCAAGCCTCACAAAGCCACAATGAAAACAATATATTAGAGGCATAAAAGCTCAGTAGTCTGACTTCAAGGAAACACCAAACGGTGGCAGTATAGCACACACATTCATGACCAAGCCATATTTACCTTGAGAATTTATCACACCAAAAAAAAAAAGTTCATAGTAGAATATAGAATTGTCTGTTAATTTTAATCGATAGGTAGGTAAAATATAACCTATCACATAAAAGGTGGGCGTAAAAAGGTAAATGCTGACACAACACAGTCATACAGTTAATATATGAAAACTGATACAAAGAATGGGAAGGGGGGATTCTTACCAAGACAAACGATATAAAAATCATGCCAAACAGTGTTTCACTTATGTAAGATTTGTCTTGCCCAAGCTCCTGTAATAACAGCACCAAAGATTAAAAATTACAAGGGCATTATTATCATTCTATGTACTGGTTTTTCCAAGAGAGAGAGAGAGAGAAGGGAATGGCAATTACAAACCGGAAGAAGGAAGAATCCAACATCTTGTAGAGTAGGGCCAGGCCTATGTAAATAATGAACTCCTCGGGCAGCCAAACCATGTACATACTGTAGAGAAACAGTTAAAATTCAGACATAAAATTGCAACAAATAGTATGTCAAGTAACCAAGTAAACCCATGTACTATACTGTGTTACACTTTATGCATACATAACATAGACAAGAATAGAAACACAGAAACATTTACTTAGCAAAAATTTGCCGTTCTTATTTCTTTTTCATAGAACATTGGCCCTCAATATCTTTCCTCAACAACTAGCTGCAAACTAGTAAATGTTTCCAATGATGGAAATGAAACATTTGATCCTCTTCCCAGAACCCAGAGTTTCACAGAGAACTGAGGGTAAGGTAAATTGGTTTTGGAGATGGAAGATCAAATATATCATCATCTAAAGCAAGTCATCATAGTTGCAGAATATGACAAAAGATGCTTCAAGCAGTTACAAGTTCCTAAAATTCCCTAATTTGAACACTCAGCCATCAACTCTGACACTTCATAATCGTTGACAAAATAAGCTTCAGTAATTAAACCAAGTGATAGTAATAGTATTGTAATTTGTAATCCTCATTCATTCCTAACGAGAAACAAAGAAAATAAAACAAAAGCAAGCAACTGTACCACTAGCGACACCAACAAACAACACGAACAAGAAAAACCGAACTCCGTGTAGAGCATGCGAGTAAAGTTCCAATACAGCAACCATAAAACACTTTCAGAAAATTTCCTTCCAAATCAATGTAAAACAAAAGGAACCTTCTATACAAAAGGTAAACACACTCAACCATTGCACGAGGTTGATCAAAGAGGGAGGAAAAAGAAAACCTGACAAACAAGACCAGCCAGAAGGTACTTCCAATTCTCAGCAAGGAGGTTGATCTCTGTAGTCGTCTCAGCACAAATTCTCTTCCATAGCTACACAAACACACACCAAAAACCAAACAAACATCAACGCAAGAACACAAAAAAAGAAACAACACCACCAAGAGGACAGGGGGACAAATAAGCAACCTTTGAAGCCTCACGACCAATGTAAAACGACATGTTATTGTCCCTGTTGTTGTCGTTGATGGGTTATGCGCGCAAGGAGAACTTCCATATTACCTCATAACCACACTGATGATAGAGTCAACATTATTGGCCAATATGAGCGATACCCACATAGAATTAATCCCTTTTCAAACTTTCCCACTATGCAAAAACCGAAACTTTAGCCGAAAGGAGACACACCCAGAAAGAGAAACGCAACTGGGTATCCGAATCCGAATCGGGAAGAGGAAAAGATCGGAAATTTGAGGTTGATCACAAAAACAGAACCGTGCCCCAGATGAGAGGAATGAATGATCACAAGAAGAATAAGAAGAAAAATACAGAAGAGGTTTTGGTGGCAGAATCAATGGGGGAAATGGAAACGGAGGCGCAATGGTCAAAAGGGTTTTCGTTTCTCTCTCTTGTTTCTCTATCTCATTCTTCTTCTCTTTCTCGCAGTGTTTTTCTGACTGCTATACACGCGAGATGAACACGGCGAGACAGTTGATAAGAGAGTAGAAAATTATAAAGAGTGCCCCTATTTTTTATATTTCCAATCCACACTATTTTAATATTCTTCCTTTATTTCCACATAAAAATAATATAATAAAAAATATTAACAATATTGTTTACCAAAAATTAATATTACCTTCTAAAAAATGTAATTGTTTCCATTTTTATAAAAAAATATGTTAATAAAAATTTTACACTATTATCCCCCGGAAGATTATAATATATGATGAGTTTACTACTTTTTATAATAATTAATTATCAGTTACTTTAAAAGTCATTTTTCTCATAATTTTTAATCAATTTATGATATAAAAAAAAAATTACATGAAAGAAAGTTAAACTCTATTAAGTTACTCATCCGAAAAAAACTCTAATAAGTTGTGTTCATTAGTAT